>JAULCD010561485.1:0-14294 GCA_032361085.1 Calliostoma canaliculatum | reverse complement strand
GGCTGCTACTTTAGCTGATGATTATTCGCTAACTCACAAAGTTAGTTTTAAACAGTCAGGGTTTACAGGCAGGAATTTACAGAAGTTTAAATCAGAAAAGGATAGTTCGGTCCCTCCTAGATCTAGTTTCAATAGGTCTGGTTCTGAGTTTTTTGACAAAAAGTCAAGTTCTACTCCAGTTGGTTCCAAAATTACTTCTTGATTTTTGTCAGAGCCTACTTGTAGATATGGCCACAAACCAGGGCATATAATTTCTGAATGTAGAAAGCTTGCTTTCAAAAACATTCATTCATTCATCCCCGAATGCTTTTGTGAATATCAGGTTACAGCCTTCTTGTAGTTTGGCTAATGAGGAGTCAGCTGTTTTAGACCAGTCATCTAAATCTGTTAATGTGAGAGAGGAGTACTTACCTTTTGTTAGTAAAGGTTTTGTGTCAGTTAAAGGTGACAGTTCCAAAGTTACCGTTTTGAGGGATACTGATGCTCTACAAACTCTGATTTTGAATGGTATTTTACCACTTTCTGGGAAGACATCAGCGAACTCTGATATTTTGTTGGAGGGTTTATGTGGTTTTACCACTGTGCCTCTCCATTTTGTGAATTTAAAGATTTACATATTTAGTGACTGGGTCGGTCAAGATGGGTGTTGTAGAAACACTACCTGTTAAAGGTGTAGACTTGCTCAATGGTAATGATTTAGCAGGGGGGAAATGTTTGGCTGATCCTGTTGTTTGTCTTGAGCCTCGTGTGTTGTTACTCGTGCTATGGCTATGAAAACTTCTGATGAGAATGATTCCACTTATGATTTGGCTGGCACTTTTATGGATTATTCTCTTGTCTAAATTTTTGAGAGAGAGTAATACAAATTCTGACAGTTTGTCTGTTAAGGAGTCAATTCTGGGTAGGGAGCAGTTAGTTAAGTTACAGTAGAAAGACAAAGAACTTAAAATTCTTGCCAACCAGGAACTCTCTTTAGAAGAAGCTGACAAGGTTCCAGTTTTCTATTATTTCAAGGATATCATTTTGATGAGGAAATGGTGGCCACCAGATGTACCTACTGATGATGGTTGGAATATTTTCCACCAAATTGTTCTTCCTAATTCATATAGAAACATGTTTTGAGTTTGGCACATGAAACTCCTTTTGCAGGTCGTATACAAAACTTGTGATACAATTTTGGCCCATTTCTTTTGGCCTAATTTAAGACTGGCTGAATTTAAGACTGGCTGAATTTTGCAAAACATGTAATGTCTGTCAAATTTTTGGCAAACCTAATCAGAAAATCCTAATCGCACCTATAAAAACTATTCCAGCTTTTAAAGAACCTTTAAGCAGGGTCACCATCGATTGTGTTGGTTCCTTGCCTAAAACTAAGTCAGGAAACCAGTTTACTATGTTTACTATCATGTGTGCATCCACACGGTTTCCAGAGCCTATTCCATTTCGGAAAATTACAGCTCAGGTCATTATGAAGGCTTTGATAAAAAAAATTTACCATGGTTGGTTTGCCTAAGACTATACAATCAGATCAGAGTTCTAATTTAATGTCAGGTGTTTTCCAACAAGCTATCCAACAGTTGGGCATAACTCAGATTAAGTCCAGTGCATACCATCCAGAATCTCAAGGAGCTTTGGAGAGATTTCACCAGACTTTTAAAAACATGATAAGGACTTATTGTTTTGAGACTGCGAAGGATTGGGATGAAAGCATTCATATGTTGTTTGCTGTGAGAGAATCACTTCAAGAGTCCCTCGGTTTTAGTTTTTATCTTGTCTTTGGACCTGTTCGTGGACCTTTTAAAACACTTGAAGGAGCATTGGCTCAATCATAAGTCTGAAACGAGTTTGTTAGACTATGTCTCATCATTTCGGGCTAGCCTTTTAAAAGCTTGTGAAGTTGCTGGGGATAACTTGAGGAAATTCCAGGACAAAATGAAAATACATTATGATAAAAAGTCTAAAGAAAGAAATTTCAGTCCTGGTGAAAAAGTTTTAGTGTTTTTGCCTATCCCTGGTCAACCAGTACGTGCTACGTACCATGATTTATATGTTATTGACAAAAAAGTTAGGGATACTGACTATGTTGTCCAAACACCAGGTTGTCGTAAAAATACACAGCTTTGTCATGTCAATATGATTAAAAAGTATTATGAAAGAAAGGATAATCTATCTACTAAGCCTGTTGCTACTGATTCTACTGTAGATGTTGGGTCAGATTTCAATACTGATGAGAACTGTTATTTTGTCAAGTTTGATGGCATTGCTGACTATGCTAGCCCGAAGTTAGACAATTCTGAAATTTTATCTAACTTGGATGCTAAGTTAATTCATTTGCCATCTGAACAAAATGCTCAATTGTCAGAGTTAATTAAAGAGTTTGCTTGTTTGTTCACGGATATACCTGGCCGAACAGATTTAGTGTGTCATGATGTAGATGTAGGCAACGCTGTGCCTGTAAAACAACATGCCTACAGGATGAATCCAATCTAACTTAAAGCTCTTAAGAAGGAAGTTCAATAAATGCTGGACAATGACATCATTGAACGAAGTCATAGTGACTGGAGTTCACCTTGCATTATTGTGCCGAAACCTGACAGTAGTTACAGATGCTGTACTGACATGAAACGTGTAAACGCTGTTTCTAAAACTGACAGTTATCCATTACCAAGAATCGATGATTGCATCGATAGAATCGGTCAAGCCAAGTATGCCAGTTAGTTTTGACCAATTAAAGGGGTACTGACAAATTCCACTGACTGAGCGTGCTAAATGGGTATCAGCTTGTGTGACTCTAGATGGATTTTATCAGTACAAGGTGAAGCCATTTAGGCTCAAGAACCCTCCAGCCACATTCCAGCGTCTTATCAATAACAATACAGCCGACCTTGAGGATGTTGAAGCCTACGTTGACGATGTCATCAATCATTCAATGGAGTGGGAAGAACACCTGAAGAGGATCCGTGCTTGCTTCGAGAGACTCACTGAAGCCAAACTGACTGTTAATTTAGTGAAAAGTGAATTTGCACAGGCACATGTACAATTTTAAGGTCATGTTATAGGCCGAGGTCTCGTACAGCCTATACAAGTGAAGGTGGAAGCTAATTCAAAATTCGAAGTTCCACATACCAAAAAGGAACTTTCTGGGTATGGCTGGTTACTACAAAATATCTCACGTGTGGTTGCCCCTCTAACTAAGGATAAAGATAATTTTGACATTAAGCATATCAAAGGCAGAGATAACGTTGTTGGTGATGCATTATCACGGGTTGGTTGAATGTAATCAGTTCTAATTGCAAACACAATTTTCAAATTTTGTGAACTTTTATCATACTTGTAATGTATGATGTTTATTATTATGTAATGTACTTTAACAAGTTTTTGTACTTTTTATTACTAAAGAAAGTTTTGTTGGTAATTAATAAGTGGTTGAAGAGCACGTAAATTATTTATAATCAGTGAGTGCTAAAATAGATTAGGGAAATTCCACCATATGCTCATGATAAATCTATAATGATCTTGAAACAAGGAGAACATTCTGGAAATAATTTAGAGTATAAATAAGTTCGCTCATTTAGGAGGACATTTAAAGACAAGCTTTCATTGGACATACCTGCTTGTGTCTGTGTCTACAGCCACTTGGTCAATATACTTTGTCATCATTTGCTTTTGTTTAGATCACTGTATTTAGATATTATTATTGTAAAGTAGCTTTCAGATATACAGTTTAGTGAACAAGTTGTCGGCAGTTTCCGTCAGTACTCGGGAAAGTTTCACAAACAAATTAGATAAATTCTCTATAAGTGTCATTGTATCTGCAAAGCATCTTATTAAGATATATTTCTTTAACACAAGTGTTAGACATATTTATTCTCGACTTAATTACCAGGACAGTTCCCAAGATGCTTTTCTTATCACTTCATCTCTCTCGCCGATCCTGACCACATTATGTCTAGCTGACAACGACTTTACTGCATTTATCCATCATAATTAGCCTAATACACAGGACTTGTTGTATGCTGCTAGGCCAGTAAGCCACTACCAGTGTTATTTCTTTTGGAATGTAAACCAGGTAGCTGGGGGTCTTACCATCTCTCCATATCACAATAAAGATCTCAGACTCGGGAAACAACTTGATTCTATCTTTTTTATTAGGGTTATGATATACATTATTTCTCATTTTACTCAAATTTGTTTTATTTTCGCAAGCTGTGACATATCAATGCGCCATTCATGTTCGTACGTGTTGTTAAAACGCCAATAGAAAATATGAAAGCATAAAGTGGTCACGTTTGCATCTGGTATTGAAATCAATTAAGCAATTTTAGAACTATAAACTTAAAACTACTTAAAATATATTAAGCTAACGTGACATGCTTTGTTTGCGTTCAACTTATCTACATAATTTAACTCATATACGCAGTTGCAGAATAAAGCATTTTTTTTTTTTTAAACACTTTACTGACGTAATAATTGTTTTTAATTAATGATGTTAAAAAATAAAATCTTGATTATTTTGTAAGTCAACTTATCGTGGATGACGAGTATTAATGTATTGATGTCATTCATTTGTAAGTATTTTGTGCATTTGTATCCTTGGGAAAGGCATTACATTAAGCAAAGGCTGCTTGTGTGCCAATCCCTCCATTTTTTTAAAAACTAAATATGTTTAAACCATGTTTAAATGTATACAAGCGCTCTTTTAAGGTGTATGGAATAAAGACACTTTAAAAGTGTATATTAAATCTGCAAAGGTATTTGCAAAACAAATTACCTATTTTAAATCAACATAAGTGAATAATATCAACTCTAGAGAATAACCCTTATCGTGTGGTATTAGAGAAGTTTTCCTGCGTGGTGTATCCTCACGCAATATCATTGTCTGCTCATGCGGCTGACGGACATATCCGGGTCAGGTTATTAGCCTGACCCGGATATTTGTGTGGGCCGCATGGTAAGGGAAAAACTAAATCGCTATCTGTCAAGACAGTCTGGCAATACAAATATAGAAGCTATGTGTATCAACTGCTGAAGGTCAATGATGGCGCATGATATTGACCTTTGACCGTTTAATGTGACACTTTACATGTCACTACACTGATTGGGTATGGGTTGACCTTTAAATGACAACTGAGTACATTGCAGTTGCAGTTGTTTCTAATTTACTTTTGTGAACACCTGTGTACATCCTGTTTAAACGTGGGTCATATGCGTTGCTCTTATGTCGTCGTTGCTTTACAGCACAATCAAGTCAATTTTTAAAAAAGTGATTTTTTTTAACATTACTAAACATTAATTGCATAGTGTTGAAAATGTGTTTTTAAAAATATACAAAAACAATTTTAAAAAGTGTCTAACAATGCAATTTTTTTATAATTGGGATTTTAAACCGTTTCTTTTAAACATGTTTGACAAAAGCTGAAAACGGTTAATGGATTGCCTCCATTTGTTGTGACGTCTTTGAAGACAAATCCAACATGGCTTCCTGCTTCGACTCGTATTCACTTTATAATTTTGAATCTTATTATTTTGATCCGGTGCTTAAAAGTCGCTCCAAAATTCAAACACTGACTGGAATATGTCAGGCAGCCACGGTCATTGAGTGCAGAAAAGGATACAACTGTGGAACAATGTTAACGTTGTAACATGTTGATGAAGCATTGGCAGTCAGGGTGACTAAGCTATTTTATAACAAGCAAATCTTACGCGCAGTCACATTCATGAAAGAACACATGTTGTAGGTGAATAATTCTGATTAGTTAATAACGTCTTCAATTACGTCACAACAAAGAGAAGTAATAAATGACAAACTTATGGGACTTTATTAAAATGTGGTTTTTCAAAAATTATTTGTATAAAAATTAATACATTTATCAAAATTTAACACATGGTAAAATTAATATTTTTCCCTGTTTAACATTTTCAAACAAAACAATTCTTAAGAAAAAAGGTTGAAATTTTGTGCATAAATGCACTTTAAGCAGATGTGGTGGCATCTTTCCACCAGGAAGCTATGTGAGAATTAGTGGACATCTCTTCGAGTGGGTCGATTGCCATCAAAGCCACTGTGCCATAAATAGCTTCTGCCTTATGTTACCTTAGAACGCAAGGACTCAATGCTCGGCACTTATCTGGCTGCTTTAGCCTCAGTAAAATCTGGTCCTTTAGGCTTAAAGCTTTCGAGAGTTCCTTTCGCATCTTTAAGAACCTGGATGCAAATCAAGAAATCTTGTTTGACCTGCAGGACTGTGAAGCACTGAAGATCTTTTCTGTTGGACAAAATGCTACTTACATGTCAAGATCAGCAGGGTAAAAATTTCAAGAATCTGTTGCAGAGGCTCTTCATGAAACTGTTGTTGCCAAGACTAGAATTGCATATATGTATTCTGTTCTTGTAGATGAAACACAGACATTGCAGTGTGTAAGCAAATGGTGGTATACATAAGGATTGTTGATGATATCTTTGTAACACATACATAAGTCATGTGAAGGCGCTGCTAGGGATACTACTCGTATGGTAATGTTTTCGGTAAGGAGAGATCATCGTTGAAATTCGCTCCCCCAGAGGAATTTCATAACCTTGGGCCAGACATGGACAAGTCTATGGCCAAGTCTTTACCGGGTCAGGCTTTTGGACAGGCACCATATCAGCGTGCTTACCCGCTGTTTGATATGCCAACCGCCAACGTTGAGAGGGATCTGGATTGGTCTCTCCTGTGGAAGTCTACTCCCTCCACGTTCACCATCAGGGACGTCTTGTTGGCCAAAGTAGACTCGGTAGCCCGTTTCTCTCTGCAACCGTTAGCGATGGTGGGAACTGTGCTTCAAGCGTGCGCGAAATTCTTGGAATCTAGGAATGCCGCAGATGAGGACGAGAGGACCATGGCATCGGCCCTCACGTGTTCCCAGCGTTGGATTTCCGATGTGACACAACAGTCATGCTACATATCAGGAATGGTGACCAATTTTCGTTGACAGGGATTCCTTAAGGCCATTAAGCTTTAAAATCGGCACAGGAGAACACTTATGAGAGCTCCCTGGACAGCGGATACTATCTACGGTAACCGTGTCAACGAGGTGGAGAAGGCCTGGGCTCCTGAGGCAGAGCACGTGTTGGCCATCTCTGCTGTGGGTGCTTTGCAGAGGAAACCTACTGTGTACAACTCTCCGCGCCGCTACAGGGACGACCGCGTACAGGAAGCTCTTCTTAGGAACAGGTGGCCATCAACATCCCCTTCAATGTCATCTTCCGCTCCACGGGAAGATGATCTCAAAAAGCCTTACTATCGTCCGCGGGCGGGAAAGGGCAGGAAGGGCAGGAAGTGAGAACCTTTCCTTCACACCAGTTGTGTTACAGTCTTCCCCAGTGACCTCTACCATTGGATACTGTACCGGTAGGGGGGTAACTTCGACTATTCACCACTCGAGGATCTGTTTGTGGGGAGATTAATAACCGAGGGTTATGCATCCCCGCTACTGTCTGTGCTGCTGCTTACGATGTTACTTGGTGCCACACTCCACCAACGGATCGGCTGACGGAGGCCATCGATGCGTTGGGAGAGAAGGCAGCGGTGATATGTTTAGGCAAGATGGTGTCCACCCCCGGTTATTATTCCCCTATATTCTTGGTGCCCAAGAAGAACTCCGAGAACATACATGAACTGTTTTTCGTTACTTCATGCCTATCTGCAAATTAAAAACATGTTGAATTTACGTTATTTTGTTTTTCATGTGTTTGCATGGTTACAGTATGGGGATTTATTAATCTTGGGATTCGATACCTAGTTATCTTTCCATTATTAATTCATACTGTGCAATAAACCTCTCACTCAGACCCTGCCGTGTCTGTTTCATTGGTTCTTATCGCTTACCACACTAAGATATACAATTTGACAGCCGCATGATCAGCTTGTATTATCTGTACCTAGTTGTGTGGTCATTACTATCTGTCAGTAATGTTGGGAGGTGTAACCCTTTTGTTGACATCATACGGGTGCGTGATTGGCTGTCCTTGTCACATGGGTCTACAGTAAGCTGGTTTCGATGTGTGAGAGGGGATGACAACGATATTATCTCAACCCACCAGCCTTGGTTTTCCGTCAGATTCAATAACCCATATGTATGGATGATCACAGATTTAAAACATAAGATTTTCTAATAAAATCCCAGATTTTTTAAATCTGTGATCACACACTACGCTCCCGCCTAGCCTTCCCAAGAGAGAATTTAGTCATGCTTGCATCAAACCTTCGCCTTGGGTAGAAAAATTGACAGGTAGACGCAGGTGGTGCTGGATGCGCGCAAGGAACAAGATGTAAACAAAGAATTGTCAACAGGCTAAGGATGCTTCCGTAGCATGTTTGCATAGCTCAAGCGGGATCGAGAATAACCCATATATATGTATGATCACAGATTAATTAAAACAGGGATTTTTTTTTAAATCTTATTTTTCAGTTTTTCATGGCAGCCATTTGGACTAAAATTCAAATTAGTGTGTTGTTGATTGTAAATGTGCAGTGAACTATGAGTGTGCACTTATCACGCAGATGAGTGTGTGGAGACTGAGTTTGAGGATGAGGCAGCAATACACGCAGCAGAGATGCACAAACAGATGCAACATCAATTGTGGCTGGAAAGGGAGAAAAAGGCACAAGAAGAATGGTTGGCTGTGAAAGAACGAGAGAAGAGGGAAGCACAAAAGAAATTGGAAATGGAGGTATGAAACTTTGTGATGAGCATGATTGTTATATGCCTATGTTTCGAGGGATAATAACTGCAAAATGGAATCAGTCCCAGGGCTGGATCTCACATCTTACTAACATATTAAAAAGCTTTCTTCTAACCTAACTATTTCATTACTATCCTTACACAACACCGCTTGGCAAAAAAGTAGCTTACCTTCTTAAATGGAAGGAGGCATTGGTTATCCCTATACCAAAGCCAGGTAAACCCTAATGGGATCCAAATAACTATAGGCCTTTCTCACTTATATCTAATATATGCAAAACCATGGAATCCATGGTCAAAAACAGGCTTCAACATTACCTAACCAAAAATAACCTACCTGGTGGGGAGCAGACCGGCTTCATCCCGGTCCGCTGTACCTTAGATGATCTAGCCCACCTTGAGCAGGATATCAAAACCTGTCAACTAAACCGGCACTACACCGTTTCTATATTCCTAGATTTTTTTCCAAAGCTTTCGACAGGGTTTGGCTCAATGAATTACTCAAAAAACTACAAAACAAAGGCCTTAAAGGCCAAATAATTAACTACATCCATGACTTCCTACTAAACAGGCAAATAACTATCAGAGTCACAAACCAAACTTCTGATGACTTCTAACTAAAAAATGGCACACAATGCAGCATTTTAAGCCCCACACTCTTCATTATTATGGTGGACCCTCTCTTCCATCTCATCCAAAAAGTCACTATTGAAAATTTACTGAAGACGGAGCGCTATGGGTCTGCTGTAAAAACAGCTTGGCAAATACTTTAGGCTGCACTAAATAAATTTAACCAATGGTAATAAAATGGAGCTTCACTCTAAACGAAGCAAAAAACACTGGAGTAGTCTTCAAAAACAAAAACTCCCATGTTACCCCCCAAAAACTCTTTCTCAAAAACCAACAGATCTCCTTCCAAAAACTAATTTTCTAGGCCTAATCATTGATCAACACCTCACATGGGTACCGACTGGAGTTCAAAGAAACAAATCCTTATCACCCTGTATAACTCCATTATTAGGTCCAAAATAGACACACAATCTCCCACCCTAAACAAACAATTAAACACTATCCAATACCAAGCTTTGCACCGGGCAACCTGCACTCAGCAAGGTACCTCCCTGGATAAGATCTTACTAAAACTTTATACCTGCATTATACAAGTTCTAAATCAGGTGCATTTTACCATTTAGGATTTTTTTTTTTTTAATTTTTTTTTTCCCCTCATAGAAACAAATTGGACACCGTCTGAAAACTTTGCAGTGGCTGACAGGCTTTTGTTAGCTTCTGATGACTCTTGTCTTTTTGACTTTTTGTAAATAAATAGTTTTATCAGACATGAAATTTTTTTCTGTTTGAAAGAAATAGAATAGATTTTAAAGCAGAGAAATTTAAAACATTGATTAAGACAACAAGTAGTTGTCACTCAGAAGGGCTTAACTATTTTAGAATCACTGAAAAATGAATGCAATAACATTTCAATAATTCCACAGGGGCGCAACTAGACTTTTTTTAAAGAGTAAGCAAGATATGTCAATAAGAGTGTTTGAGTGCGCTTATCTCACAGGTTCGCTAGGGGAATCTGTACTCCCCAGAATTTTTTTTTAATTAGGTGCTCTCAAACACTTTCCTACAATTTTGGATTATGTTTATTGCCATTTTCAATTTTTAAAATATATTATATTGAATTTTTTCCCTCCCATCCATCTGTAATAAATATGGTTCTTTTAACGCTAAATTTAGGTAAAAATATATTCTAGAAACACATTACAAATTAAATTCAACCTACCAGTGTACAATTAAAGGAGGAAAAGCTTTTCACTAATAAGGTGGCTGAAGGTTTACTTCATGCTCACTATGTTGTGACCACAAGTACTATATAGGTATTGGTAAATTTCAAAGGTGAGAGCAATTGCTTTTTTTGTACTTTTGTCCCTGATACAGGAATTACTCACTTACTATGAACTCACTTTAAAATGACTATGGTTTGCTTGTATCTATCTATTTGCTTTGTATGTATCAAGTCAAAGTGCAATCGTTAAACAAGAGTTAATAAACATATGCATTTATGTGTTTGATTCCTCAGCAAAAAATTCGAGAAGAATGGGAAGGGAGACAAAAGAAGGAGAAGGAAGAGGAGGAAGTACGAGAGAAGATGGAACGGAAGAGGAAGGACAAACAGGTGATGTGGAGGAGATGGTGCTGCCCTATATCCTCACGACACACCTTGCAGTGTGGGCTCATGTAGCAGGCACACATTCAGCGGTCATCACTTAAACACACTTTATTCAGGGTGGGATATCTCAAACCAGTTATGGACCACTTTAAATACCATTAATTTTAGAAGAGGAGGGGAGAGTTACTCAATAAATCCTTACTTCAAGGTTCGGCCACAAATAGTTGAAATATTGCTTGATTACGCCAAACAACAACTTGATCTCTCACTCAGCTCAAGGCCTGGTTGTCTGTTATTGCCTGTTCACTGTAAGACAATTGACCTCAAACTTGGAATACATAAACCACCATTCACGATGTATCACTGTGTTTGGAATTTAGAAGCTGGGATGATGACAATTGTAGATATATGGATTACATCTTGGTTGCTGAGTAGCGACATTTGGATGCAAGTGACTTGCTTGATATCTGTGTAAGAATCTACATTAAAATGTTGCTGCTCTGCAACCCAAAATTTGTAATCTATATATCTGCAGAAAATATATTAGTTCATTGAGATCAAATTTTAAATCAGTAAAACATAATTCACATATTTTATTTATACATGATAAGAATATTTAAAATGTGTATGTGTTTCTGATAATGATTGGAATTAAAAGAAAAAGAAATCACAGAGCCATATTTTTGACCCAATTATTGCTATTTTGAGTAGCAGTAGTAATTTCACCTCAATGGTACTGTTTTTAGTAATTTTATAATTTTACTGCAATAATAATGGAATTTTTATGCTGCGCATCTTGGCAGATTGACGAAATTTCGCCTTTTATTTATGCTTAGACTTACAATCTCACTTAAAGTTTTATATTATTTATAATCAGAGGCACATTTTACAGATGTAATACATGTCAAAATGACTCTTTATTGTCAGTGTTTATCTCGGCAACCGGTGAAACAGGTTCTTCAAGCTGTTGTGAGAATATAAATCGTTTTGGGTTGGCTCTTTTTGTTTTAAAAATAACTTTTAAGCCTGAATGTTCAAAGTGATACTTGTACGTTAAACAGGCAGCAATAGGTAATCTTTGTATTTGGTCATGTTTGATGTCAAAACTCAAGGTCATAAGTTAAGGCTTTTCATATGCTGATCTTGTTTTCACCTTTCAAAGTTAAAATTGATGAGATTTCCCGCAAAGTAAGTATTCTTGAGTTCAGAGCAGAGTTTGAAAACTCTGTTTTAAATCCTTAATTTTAGAGGTAGATTACTAAAATTAATCATGAGTCAGTTGTTTAGTGCAGATTGAGCAGTATCTCAGCTATTTGGGTCATAAATACACCTCGTCATATATACACCTCGTCATATATACCCCTCGTCATAAATATCGCATCACACAGTTTAAAGTAAAAAAAAGTTTAATCTACAAGTAAATATTTCATATACTACACCATTTGTAAAAGTAATATCGCAAACACGCCATGTTTCAAACTGCGTTGAGCATGCTTGCTCCTGGGATCGGTTTGCTAAGAATATCGTATGCACATAGCTTCTTTCATTTTGGATAAATCCATGGCATGTCATCTCGACTAGTCTCTATGTTGCATAGCCCTGGACACATGGGCAAACTTTCTGTCGATTTGCATTGCGTATCGGTAAAAATTGCTGTCAAATTTATGAAATGACACGTCTTTGTTTTGAAATTCTGTTAAAGGCATGCTAAATGTGTATTGAGGTCAAACTGACCGTTTGGCAGTTGCACAGGGATTGCTGTGCTAAACATTTGATTGGATGATAGCGACGATAACGCAACTTCCAAATCGACAGAAAACTTGCCCATGTGTCCAGGGCTATGCAGAGACTAACGGAGATGACATGCTATTGATTTATCATTATGTTATTTTGACGAACCAATCGGACGTCCACTCCTTACTGCTCAACACCGCCATGCCAAATTAGTCTGGTACCAAGCACATGTTCGCTGGAACCTGAGGACATGGAGAAGGATCCACTGGTCTGTTGAAAGCTGATTTTTGCTGCATCATACAGATGGGAGGGCAAGAGTTTGGAGGCAGAGAGGCACAGCGGCACAGCATATTATCAGAGGAACATTCAAGCTAATGTTCCATTTGGAAGTGGATTTGTTATGGTGTGAGGTGTTGTTTCAGGGACAGCTGACATTCCCCACATCTTTAGAGTCTGGGTCCACCAGGCCATGACCAATTAGTTGACAAAGGAGGATTAAAGTATAGTCTGTAACAAGTTTGTGACACTTCAACATTTAATAGTATAACAGTAGGACAATTTTCAAGAAAATCCATTACAGTGTTGAAGTATTCAATGGGTGTCTTGACACCATTGATCAACAAAATCTTATCTTCTGTGATTCTCTCATCAAGGTGGCATTATTTTCTTTTCTTGGGAGCAAATCTACCCCCAGATTTTAGTTTTTTAATGCCGAGTTCATTGTCTTCTTGTTCAGTCTTGTTCAGATGATTGGTTGTTCTTGGCCTCACAGTGGTAAAATGAATCCACTGCTCTGTCCAAGCTGGTTGATTCTGGAATATTCTCACTCATATTATATCATGGCATAAAACCAGGAATCTTCTATGTCACATGTTAAACCAAGGCAAGGGCACAGGTACATGCACACTTGATGAAGAGGTCGGTGTTAAACAAAGTCGGGAGGCCGTTCTTCTGTGCATTCCTGCACACTGCCAGGCGGAAATGGAAAAGATAGCCTTTCAGGTCACAAGTAAAAGAAGTACGGGTGGTATTTTGGGCGGCAACTTCAAAGTCGGTGAAGATTGTTGTGTGGGCAAGGATGATGTTGTTCTCTGCAGCCTTCTCTTTGATGGTGTTGAAGGAGGTCAAGAAGGTAGACGGCTTCTTATCAGGGAGTAAGCTGCAGACTAGGGGACACTGGCTTGTAAGCTGTGGAATGTCAGAAAGAATACCGCCATATCATGTCCTTCACGGTTGTTGATGGCTGAAACAATGAAAAGGAATATATTAAAATCTTCTGATGATTAGTCTTACGCATGGACATAAAATCTTGACAGGCCTGTCTGATGATTACTGGTAATTTTATTTATAAATAAAAGGTTATACTTTGCAAAGGGTCTTACCTCGAAGCTCTTCTTTGTACAGAGAAGGTACAGCTCTGCAGTCAGCTCCGACTCTGGCCTTCATCTGCTGTGTGACCTCCATCCTGCCATCTTGTTCTCTGAACCGTGAGTGTAATGAGGAAGAGGCAGTGTTAGATTGTCATCACAAATGTTAACTCTGGCTGTGCATTCTTTTTGCAACATTCCCAGTATGTGATAATATTATGTTTTATTCTGTGAACATACATACAAATGGGTATCTCCTTAGGACGATAGTCAAACTCGTAAGCTAAGCTGGA
>JAULCD010561374.1:0-14294 GCA_032361085.1 Calliostoma canaliculatum | reverse complement strand
AATGCAAAGTTTTCAAAGTAGTTTTTGAACCACTAAGTAAAAACCACTAAAAATGCATTAATGTCCCGGATATTTCCGGGCGATGCGCCGCCACAGAGTGCCTAAAATAAATATTGTTTTACAGAGAAAAATAAAGATAATTTTTAAATAAAAAAATTAAATTTGGAAGACTGTTATTTGGCGCAAATAACTAAAACATTTTTGGATGCGAATGTTTTCGGGTTTGCCGTCTCAAAAGTGCCATAAAATGGTTAAAAATGCCCGGAATTTCACCAAGTGCGCCGCCAGTGGCCAGTTTAATCATTTATCTATTGATTTTTGGTCTCGGGCAATCGATGATTCGCCCGGCAACATCTGCGCCCCGCCGCGCCGCTGAAAACACGTACTTTTGCGAATTTCGCTGCAATGCCCGAGCTGGGAATACCAAGTTCAGTACCTCGGATCCAATCCCGGGTGAAACAATGCCGCCATCAGCGTTCGTTAATGACTACGGAATTATTCCGGGTCCCGCACAGTAAGGGTAAATAAAGGAACAACACACGACAAACGTTTTTATTTTTGGTTAACAATTCAATAACGTGAAGTATAGAAAACGTGAGTAAAAAAATTCAGCCGCGACTTGTGACTATGCAGTAATAAAGTCGCCGAAGGGCTTACCTCAGCCGAGAGTGAATCGCCCCTGCGACTTATGCACTGGTCATTGACTGATGACCTGGTGGGGTCAAATTTCGTGGACCTGGCGTAAGACTGAAAGGAATTCCACCTGTCGTCATATAAGGATTGAGTAGAACGCCTATGAACGTTTGCTACCACATCCACGGCTTTCATAGAGTAACCCTTAGCTAAGAGTGACTCTTTAAGATGACCTAGGCGTGAAGTTCGAGCCTGGCGACATCTGAATGCTAAGTTCTTGTGTGCGGATGTCTGAGTAGTCTTGGCCCTACCGGAAGACAGATGCTTAGTGGGCCTGCTACCTCCAGGATGTCCGGGAAGCATGTCTTGGTCGGTCAAAAAGGTGCTACGAGGAGCAACCTGAGGCTGGCCGTCTGCCTAATCTATTCTATCACCAATGGCAACAGAACCATGGGTGAAAAAGCTTACGCGTCTAGCCCCTCCCAAGAGATGGCTAGAGCGTCGTGGTCCATGACGGCTGGATCTGGAATCGGAGACACAAACGTTGGCAGTTTGACTTTGAACTGTGTCGCAAAAAGATCCACCAGCGGTCTCCACAGTTGCATCAAGAGAGACTTGAACACTTGTGACTCAGCCCCCACTCTGTCGGCAACAGGTTGGACTGGCGAGACAAGACATCCGCTATGACATTCCGGACCCCCGGAATATGACGAGCGCGGACTGTGAGATTCAGTGAGTCGACCAGTGCAAAGAACTGAAAGGTTAACCTGAAAAGCAGCCTGGACACCGTGGACCCCTGTCGGTTGATGTAATGCACTACCGACGTGTTGTCTGACTGGATGAGGAGGAGCTGGTCCTTAAGAAGTGAGGACCACGTCCTGACGGCCCTTATCACTACAATAATCTCCAGGTTGTTGATGTGCTGGGCTTTCTCTCCTACTGACCACAGCCTGAAGGTCATGTGGTCCAAGAAGTGGGCTCTCCAGCCTTTGTTAGAGGCATCCACAAACAATTGTAGACTGAACGGAGGCTCACTCATGCAAACGCTGGTACAGAAAATCAAGGGGCGAAGCCACCACTTCAGATGCTCTTGAAGTTCTCGGGATAAAATCTGACTTCTCCTGGTTCACCAGCCACCCAGCTGTCTGAGTAGCTTGGTGAGAAACATCAACTGCTGACTGAGCACCGTGAAGCTGGCATGTACATGCAGGCCGTCGTCCAGATAGAAGTCGGCCTGCAGTCCCCTGTGATGAAGGTAGTTCACAATTGGTCGTGTGATACGTGTGAAAAGCCACGGGGCCCAAGAAATTCCAAACGGGAGCACTGCCCACTGGAAGAAATTTCTGATGACTGGGGTGTATCGGGACGTGCAGGTAAGCATCCTGTAGGTCCACCGATACTAAAAAGTCCCCTGGCCTGACCATAATCCAAAGGATAGGCAGTGTCAGCATGCGGAAGTAAGGGGGCACCTGGAGGAATCGCTCTTTAAAACCCTTCATGTTGTGAATGAGACGTTTCTTGTGTGAATTCTTCTTCGGTACCAGCAAGATCAGGGAGTAGAAGCCTCATACCCCTGTATCTTGTACCTTGAGTACTGCCCCCTTCTACAGTAAAGTGTCTATCGCCAGATCCAAATCTAGTGATGGAAGAACTGACGTTCTTGGTGCGCTTGTCAAGGGTGGAGAACCCTGCATGGGGAGCCGAAACCCCTCGCGTACGACTGAGGAGTCGTCAAAGAGAGCCCAGTTCTTGGAGAACAGGAGCAACCTGCCGCCCACCTGAGAAGGTCGAATGGGTGTGGGTGGGGCTGGTTAAGACCAGTCGCCCGGTGTCTGAGTAAGATAGTCAATACTTACCTCGGCCGCCGCGTCCCCCACAGTAGTTGTGGCCTTGGTTACTATGTCGTTTCGGGATGGAGCGGCCCTGACCCGTCTTGGAGGGGGCGGGGCCCCTCCCAGAGAAAGACTCACCTTGCTGGTGCGGTAGCGCCTGATAGCTGGCCTGCGGTGATCTGACCGCAGTAGAAGGGTAACTAATTATGGACTGTCTCTCTGGATACTTCGTAAACAATTCAAGTAAGGACTTACAAAAAAGGTCATTGCTCGACCAAGGCATTCTCAATAGTTCTCTATTTACAATGTCAAACCTATTCAATTGTTTGATCAAACCCTGCTTTCTGGTCAGTACTAAATTACCTGATACAGAAATAATGCTGGACACCACTTCCGACAAGCATTGCTGTTGCATGTAAGCAGTGGACAAGATCATGCAATCTTGCTCTGATAGAACGGGCATATGAGATAAAGTGTTGATCAAGTGTTGATTAGCGTGTTGAGCTAGAGACAACGGCTGGAGTGAGCGTCTCAGTGCCGTGTCCATATGTGTGAGATTTTTGTCATCGATCTTATGAGTGGTAGCTTGGGCATACGTTGAAAAATTATCATCAAGTATGGGCGACTCAAAGGTATACTCGGCCCCGTGGATAGGGAACCGAGTCCTAACAGCTGGACAGGGTAGAACCGCCGTCTTAGCCGTGGCGTTATGAAAGTTTTCATCTAGCTTCCTCGCCTGCTCCTGCACGTCCCAAGACTGGTGGAGGGTCACCCAGTCCCCATCAATGACCGCCATAAAGGGGTCGACTGAGTCAGGGGTGCCGATGGGTAAAAATAGCGGCTTTTGAGCGTAGGACCTCAGCGTCTCCAGCCAAGTCCATTTCCTCCTCCTCAGGCGAGGGGGGGGGGGACTCCCATCAGATAGCAGAGTGTTGTCACTTACCTGCAGGGTAAGCTGATGTAGTGCCAAAATTAGTGCCCGGGTTCCCTGGTGCAGCTGCGGCAGTGACCGGATGCTGGTGGATCGCAGTCAACAGATTTGGCTGTCCACCAGGACCCACTAACGAAGGGTTAACTAACTGCTGTGTGCGTACGCTGGCAACCGTAAAGGCTGCGCTGTGTGTACCACCGGAGGTTGGAACACACCCTGTGGCTACGGCTGTCCAACCCCCGACCCTTGTGTGTGATATGCAGTGTAATGCGTCTGCTGCTAAACCCCCTGAACGTGTGTATGCTGCGACAGGTATGAATACGCTGATGCACCTTGCCCAGTGGATACGGCGCTTGTACTACAGGAAAGGCGTATGCCTGGTTCGAATTATTATTAGCGCTGGCGTTGGGATCGTCCACAAAGATCGATTGCCCATTGCCAACGCTCGCCTGACTCCGCGACTGTGCGGTCCTGATAAGGATTGTGCACCCCCAACGCTCGCTGGCGAGGCTTGGGTGTTGACGCCAACCCCGGCGGAGGGGGGGGGTGGGGTTCTAAGATTAGGCGCATGTATGTTATCCCGATGACTAAGCTGTTCCCGCTCGATCCATTTAGAGATCGAGCTTACCTTGCTCCTGGCCACCTACCGGCGCCGTGGGAGTGGGCTGGTAGGAGGTCGGGTCAGAGTCAATCTTCTCTACAGACTGAAAACCAGAGGCTTCAGATCCTGAACTCTCTAATTCTAACTTGCTAGACATACTCACAACTGCTGGCGATGGAGATGATTGTGTCTGAGATTCGATATGGTGACCAGACACAGATCTAGATTTCTTAGCTGTAACAGACGGGGAATTATCAGATAAACGCTTAGCTGATTTCCTGGCTTGCTGTTTCACACGTTTGTTAACATCAATTCTAAGATGCTTCGCGTAAAGATCAAAGGCGCCGCCCATCATTTATCCTGCTAAAAAGTACGCTTTTTGAAATACGTCATAATTGGTTAACTTCACAATAGGCTGTTAGATGTATACCCCCTCGTTAGAATGCGTAAACAGGCTACTGACGCTCTTCAGCCGTTACGTACCGATTGATCGTGTCATTTCTGTTTAAAAAGAGAAGTTATCATAACTATTTTACAAGATTGAGCCGTATTAGAAGTACAATAAATTTGTTAAAATACATAAAAGCCCAAAACTTGCTCTCCCATATCTATTTTGGTGAGGTCGCTGTGTGTAAACAGGGCGAGGATCTACGCGTGTCTACCGCCCTCGATAGCCAAAATTATTACAAGCAACGGACGGCTTACATTGCGTAAACCAGAGTTTAAACAGGTGTCATCGGTTATTCCCACTATATACACCTTTTCAGTACCACTGACACCGCTAACTATATAGTTAATTCCATGTTAGAGGACATGAAAAAATTGTATCGCTCTCGCCAAAAGCAGTTGATCGAGTAATGGCCGCGTCACGTGATCAGCTGTCAACGGCAAAAACGTCAAGGAAAATGTACAATTATAAAACGGCTTTCTTGTTGGCAATGATAAGAAACACAGATTACATTTCAATAAACAGTGTTTGTTTAGTTGCAGCTAAAATACACATGTAATTATTTTGACAGCAGGAACAAGAGTGAGCAAGAACACCTGGTGCAGAGGGGTGGTTCACATGACGACAAGGTAATTGACATGTCTTTGTTATTGTTTAAGTCGAAAGTTAGAATTGTCTCCTTATTCCTGCCGTAATGAACACGAACAGCAAATTGTATGAGGGATGCATAAGTAATTAATTTTTATTTTTAAATTTGTTTTCACCGTGGATAGCTCAAATACTACTCAGTCGGCACCAAGCAATAAACAATAAATAAATACAAAATTGTTAAAATTAACAAGGAACACAACTCTGTAACAAATAATATGGATACTACTTTGGGTTGATTGAGACATTCATGTCCGTAGGCAAACACAAAATTACGCTTTCTTATCCGTAACAGTTTTGGAGAAAACTGGTCCCCATTGCAAATTTTAAAAACCTAAATGTAACAAGGGCCATAACTCCATTGGATAATGTGACACTGTTCCCATTTTCGAATTATACCCAAGTATTCATGTCCTACAGCCACATGCTAAATTAGGTCTTCCTATCTGTAACAGTTTCTGAAAAAAAATTCCCCATTATTTCAGATGGACAAAGCTCAAACCTATATCCTCCGTCCACTTTGTGGATAATAAACTGTCAAAGCTTTATATAAAAAACAGATGTCCGATTTTATTTTTTTATAATAGGATTGATTTGATCATATGAATAGCCACTAAAAGAAGATCTTTAAACAAATTACCACAGCTCATTTTAAAAAAAATCTTTCAAAGCATGCACCAAACTCACAGGCTAATGACACTTTGATGTAACAGATTCATGTTTACCTGTCATTTTTCCAGGTGCAGTACCAGGTTTAGGTGTGATAAATTGAGGAGGTGGGGAACTCGGTTTAGATGGAATCTTTTTTGTCTTGCTTCTGCGGGGACTTGTGGGGCTGCGTGTAGGGGAGGCAACTCTTTGTGGTGACCCAGGCTTGTTACCACTGGAGTCTGCCCGCGGGGTGTTACTGTTAGACCGGGGTGTTCGGGGAGTTCGTCTGGGCGTCAACTGCTTCCCCGATCTCCCACTACCAGTTTTGATGCTACCTTTCTTCTGTGGAAACAGAGCTGCATCCATGTCGTCCAGGCCCTGAAGTTTAAAGCTATTACTGGAAAACGTGCTATGCTTACTTTATTAAAACTGCTTAATCTGTTTAATGTTTAACCCTTAAAGCGTTCATGAAATCATTTGACAATTTTGGTGTCTAAAGTCTAAACTAAATAGGCTTTTGAAAACCTATCTTGTGGTATTTTGTTCAAAAGGGATCACATAAAGGAGCTATTTTAACCTTTAGCATGCTGCAGGCGACTTATGTCGCAGAAACTGTCCTTTCCCTGTCTTTTGTCGCCAGAAATTTGATCAGTCGAGAGCATGGGATTGCCCTAACTTTGGGATGTGTCTTTAGAACATGTTTTAAAACAAAAACTTCTGGTTTTTTTTACTGACATACCAGATGAATGTATTGTTGTTTTTGCATAGCATATAGAAATAAGCAACGAACTATTGGACATCTTAAAAAAAAAATTGTTTCACCGAAGTTAGCTCACTGTCATCTGCTGTCATCTTTTAAGATTTTCGAGTTCCTACCTCAATGATTGAGAGCGCAATACAAGTATTCTTTGCAATGTCTGGCTGACGTATATGATATGAAAACACTCTCAAAATAATAATCCCAACCAGAGCAATCTCACACAACCTCTCTGTTTGTAAGTGGTGAGAGAAGTGATTGTTCCAAGATGGCAGACGGAAGTAGCATGGTCAAGGGTAAGAAGAGACATAACTCCTGGGTAACAAGAGTTATCTTATTTGTTTCGCAGAAGTGAAGACCATGACGACCGAAAGTAGCATGGTGGTTGGTGGTGCGCATGAGCAGGTAACCCTCATGGTTATGGGAGTTCTTTACTTTATAATACCATAACCACATTAGTAATGCAGGCTTTTCTCCTGCTGTAAATCTTGCCACCGTGAAATAACTGAAAAATTGTTAAAAAGGGCGTTAAACCCAAACTCACTCACTTTATAACCAGAGTCAGGAATTAGCTCCTTTCTTCCTCTCAGTATGTATGATTTAGGCTGAGTATAAAATAAAGTTTTATCAAAAACATTTATTTTTATTTTTAATAATAGTTTCAGCCAAAAAAAATAAATTCTTCGGAAGCAATGACATCCTATTGTTTTTGAAAATATTTACACCTGATTCCCTTTGTTAAAACTATGTTTTAAAATCCAAGTGATAAATGTTTATTCAAAGGGTAGTCAATGTCTACATAGTTCCCACTTTTTTTAAACATCAAAATTCCCTGATATTTCCCTGACTTATTCTAGTCATCTTAACCCTTTAAGTGCAGTTTTAAGCTGCCTTTAAGCACAGCCCGGACGATAAATTTTTCAATATAAGTTTCAGCACCAGCTCCCGGCGCACGATGCAATATGGCTCGTTTGGACTTAAAATATTTTTTTTTAAATTCGATTTAAATACGATGGAATAATTTTTAGATTTTTTGAAAGAAATTTGTCTTACTAAACAAGTGCCCGTCATGAAAAATGCATCCGTAAGATAGTATAGGAAAAACGACTTGTTAGCAATTTGTATTTTCTCTTCCTAAAACTTTTTTTTTTTTAATTCTTTGATATATTCGAAAAATTAGTTTGTTTCTTATGTTTTTATTTGATTTTTTGTTTATATAAGGAAATTGGAAGTTTTATGTTCGTAATAAAGTTCTGAATAAGATATGTCGCCAGAGAACATCCTGTTCGCAAGCATATAGCACGGGGGATTCCCTAAGAAATTCCTGCGTATCTCGTCGGTGTGACGTCAGTGTAAGTTATGTACAAATGGCAGCCAAATATCTTGAAATAATCGTGAAAAATTTAAGATAAATTTCTGTTTTACTCGTCTTCTATAAGGTAAGAAATTTTAAGTAATTGCTGTTGATAAATGTGTCATTATATAAAAAATACAATTTTCTGATTAAAATCATTGTTTCAATCTTCTGTAGACATACATACAAATGGGTTATCTCCCTAGAGATGAGTCTTGTCGCAGCTTTGAAATAGAAAAGTTAGAAAGCGGAAATGAAAATCGTAAACATCCGGGACTACATGTGCGCCTCCTAGGCTGTCACCTTTCACTAAATCTCCAGCGTAAAAACCCGCATTGCAAAGCAGGAATTACACCAGTGGGGATAGGCAAGATTTACAAATGGAAATCCGGGTGGGAAATTATATGTATGTTTACAGTAAGGGGACCAAAACGCTGGAGTCCCTCGACATCAACTGTAGAGACGTTAGCAAATAATGGGAGGCGAACACGAAAGTTGACTTCCAGAAGCAGCCCTCCATTATTGACGTGACAGAGCAATTACTGTAGAGAGCCAGAGTAGCGGCGATGGCTCGTACTTCATGCGGGTGTGAGGAGGTAGGAGGCGCGAGTCCTCACGCTTCGTACTCGTTCAGTATGACCGCTCTTAACCAGTAAGAGATCGTATTCTAAGTAACTTCTTTCTTAGACGTGGTTGAGATTGGTATGAACAGCCGACGAAAGTTCTTCCAACGCTGTTCAGACCTGTCTAGATATATACGAAGCGCACGAACCGGGCACAAAGATTAATCTTCATGGTCATTAGGGCCCAAGATAACAGATAAGGGTGAAATATCAAACATTCTGGTATCTTGGCCTGGAAGCTGATTTACCTTGCCGTGATTACACTGGTCGAACGTAATTCTACCCACATCAATAGCATGGATTTTCGATACACGCGCCGCGGTAGCGAGCGAAAGAAGGAAAACCGTTTTACGGGTTAGTAAGTCGAATGCAACATCCTTAAGTGGTTCATAAACATCACTACAGAGGTGTTGCAGAACGACTGACAAATCCCAAGCTGGTGGGCGGAATTTCTGGATTGATCTTCCACTGAGAATGCACGTAAGATCTTAAGCAACTCCGTTACTTTCGTCGACTTGTCACCTTTCGGCGATCTTACGACAGATCTTATCGCTGCCAGATAAGTCGAAATCGTTGAGCCCATCAAACGCCGAGACGATCTAAGATGTAACAAGAACTCTGCCAACTGAAGTGAGCAAAGGTGGCAAAACTGGTCTACTTGTCATCATACAGCTTACGAGTCGTAACTCTATGAGCTGATGCGACTAAGTCTGCAGCTTTAGCCGAAAAAAAACCTTTTCTTCGAGCGAGGTCTTAAGCACACCCATGCGTGAAGACGAAAGTTTGTTACATCAGATGCCTGTCGTCGGTGTGAGGTTGAAGGAGCAGGTCGTTTTGGTCTGGTAAAGCGAACGGGGCCTGACCGCTGACCTGAAGAAGTTCCGGGAACCACGTCCTGGCCGCCAAGTCAGGTGCGACCAAAAGCAGACGGGGGCTGTCCGTCTGTCAAACTTTCTCCAGTATCAATGGTAACAGCACCGTCGGAGGAAATGCAAAGGCGATATCGCCAGTGCGTCGTGATCCTAGGCCCGGAATCGGAGACACAAATCGTGGGAGACGTTTGTTGTACCGGGTTGCAAAAAGATCTACATGGGGCATCCAGAACCGAGTTGTCAGCTGGCGAAACAGTCAGGTAGAGCATCCACTCTGTGGGAGACGGCCGAGACGGTCTCGACAGGGCGTCAGCTATGACGTTCCTGGCCCCCAGAACGTGTTGAGCTCTGATCTCCATGTCGAGCGAGTCGACAAGATCAAAGAGCCTGAACTTCCGGTTCAATAGGATCGCCGAGCGCGCCGTTCCCTGTCTGTTAATACAGCAGACCACTGTCGAGTTGTCTGACTGTATCATCAGCCGTAACCCCTGAAGGGAGCGTCTCCAAACTCAACCGCGCGAATCACCGCTTCTAACTCGAGCGTGTTGATGTGAAGACCCCTTTCGTCTGGCGACCACAGCCCGGCCGCCGGGTGGTCCCGAAAGTGCGCTCCCTAGCCCTCTAGCGACGCATCTACGAACAAGTGTTGCGTGAATGCGGCACGCTCATACACACACCTTCGCAAACGTTCAACGGCTGGAGCCACCACTCCAAGTGACGACACAACGTGGCCGAAAGTATCACCAGGTGATTTGGATCTTCGAGGTGGGGATACAGCAGGGACTTGCAGCAGTGTCGGAACGCTGTCGACAATCTTGGTCCAGCGGTCCTCGGGGACCTTGACCAGATTGACCCCCGGTAGAAAACAAATCCCCACGTATTGTAGATCCCGAGTTGGCACCAGGTCCGACTTCTGTAGATTGACAATCCACCCGAGGTACAGCAGTACTCTCAGGACGGATGTCATTTCTCCCTGAAGTGCATTGGCGGACTGATGACACAGAAGACCGTCGTCTAGAAAGAAGGCGACCATCATCGCTTGCCGATGGAGATATTCTACGACCGGTTTCAGAATTCAAGTGAAAATGAACGGGGCTGTAGAAACTCCAAACTGGAGGGCCACCCACTGGTAGTGGATACCGTTGTAGACGAACCGGAGGTACTTTTGGAACTCGAAAGCCATCGGAATGTGGAGATACAGGTCTTGAAGGTCGATCGACACGAAAAAGTCGTCTGGCAGCACCATCCGCCGCAGGATGTTGAGTGTGACCATGCTAAACTTGGGCGGGGGTTGAAGATAGGCATTGAACCTCCTAAGGTTGAATATTAACCGCATTTTTTGTGAGTTTTTCTTGGGCACCAAAAAGATAGGGGAATAATACCCTGGGGTCGTTACTGAGGCACCTAGTGAGACCACCGCCGCCTTCTCTACCAACGAATCGATGGCCTCCGTCAGCCAATCCGATGGTAGAGAACAACAAGGCGGCGATCTCGTGAGAGGCGGCACCTTTATCAAAGGGGGGGTGTATCCCTGACACAAAATGTTGACTAAGGAAACAAACAGATATGCAAAAGCAAATTTTGACATCTGGAAGATTGAGACCTCATTCAAGACTTCACTGATGGACACCTACAAATTGCTCAGAAATGAAAGTCTTCATAGCTTTGACCATTGCCATGGGGCTTTTAGTACAGAAGGACATTCAAACTTATTGCTCGAGTGACGTTGTTACAGTGATGCTGTTCTTCCCGGCAACGTTGTCAAGAGACCGATTTTGGTTCACCATGAACTTCTTTTACCTGGCCGACAACACTGCTAGTGCTACGAGATATCACAAAAATTACAACCCCTAAACAAACTTGGTGTAGTCTATTAAATGTCATCAACCGTTTTAAAAAACTGAACACACCTAAACAGTTTATCTTGATTGACGAAGGTACAGTTCCTTCGCGAGGCAACCTTAGGTTTCGTTGTTACAACCGCGACAAGCCCAAAAGATATGGTATGAAGTCGTACATGTTGTGCGACTCCTCCAATGGGTACTGTTGCAAGTTTAAACTCTACACCGGTAAAAACGACGATGTCACAAGTGATGGCGGCATCATCTACGACCTGGTTATGGATTTGACGGAAGATTACCTCGTTTGTACTTCAACTTGTGGACGTGTGGCATTGGTGCCACGGGAACTTTGCAAATAAATAGGAAGAATAAAGTCAACAGATGCAAAGAAAAATGTCACAAGAACACGTAGGGTTTGTTGTCCGCCTGAACGAAAACGACATGCAGCCCTTCCCGACGAGCCAGGAAAGAAACACAACATTTTGGACATGAGTCTTCTTAAGAGTGTTACCATTGTGAAACGACATTGTGTGTAGACCCATGCTTTAGGTTAGCCTGTAGTCGCAGCTTACCTATACTGTTTGAGCCGCTAAAAGTTGCTCGATGTTGTGATGAAAAGACTTTTCTGTATCTTTTACAATTAGTTATATGTAAGTAAAATGTCCCCATAAAATGTTTGTGAGAAACTTGTTAAAAACATTCAAAATTTGGCACAAGTTTTATATTGTATGTAAAAATGCCTTAAAATCGCCCTGATTATTCTGTGATGCTGCGACATCACGTGACATTTTAAAATGAAATAACTTTACTTTTTCAAATATATGCAAGTTTTCTTAGTTTTTAATTCAAAGTCGTGTACGCCAATCAAAACTTGTTAAAATTTTCAGTTTAAATTCATTAAGTCCGAGAATCTTCGGAAAAGCAATGTCAAAAGTGCCCCAAAATTATTAAAATAGCACCAGAATTTTCTCGAAATCGCCATCAAGGGGATGTTTAACCATTTTTCTATCGATTTTCTCAATAATTTTATGGATAATGATCCCTGCAATACACATAATGCCCCACTGAAAAGACCATACTTTTGAGAAATTTCCCCCTGGCGCTTGCCTCAGGGAATACCAATTTCAGTTTCTCAAATCCATGCCAGAGTCAAATAATTGCACTGTCAGCGTGCAACAAGGCATACGGATTATTCCGTGACCTGCATGGTAAGGGTTAAGCTACTTTATTTTTTCTCTAGTATCTTCAATATAAAACATGCATATGATCATAAAGATTGTCATTTTAAATAACCAACTAAGGTGAAAATGTCAGTGTTTGTCCTATATTTTCTGCTTTTACCATGAAATAAGCAATTAGATCTTTGGGGAGAGTAAGCTAAAAGTGCAAAGATGTTACAAATGATCATTTATGATTATGATTATTTATTTATATATATTTATTGAGTATGTCCTTACCTTGCAATGAGTTCCTGTGTGTTTTGACTCTCTGTGTTTGACAAGGCTACCAATGCATTAACTGCTCCTGCTTTTGCTATTTTTTGTATACGAGCTTTTACATATTCCATTTTGTCCTGAAAAATATAATAAATGTTTCCTTTTTTTGTAATTAAAATGCTTCATGTCAAAGATCAACAAAAAAGTTCCAGGATAGCATTTTACTTATTATGAGAAATATTTGTATGGTTACAAAAAGTTTATTATTGCATAACTTAACTTAACTCACCACATTGGGATCCTAACTTGTTAATATTGTCCGTTACTTTAATTTCTGCACTGTGTTAATTTAGCCAATTTTAAATCAAAATCCAATTGGTATGTTTAATTGGCAGACATATCTTACCTTCTAATGTGTTTCAGACAAAACAACTAACACTTGTCCCTCCTTCTAATATATTTCAGACAACAATTAAGACTTGTCCTACTTTCCCAGTAAAACAGACAATGATGAACATCTGTCCACATTCTTGTGTAGTTAAGACAACAATAAACACCAGTCCTACTATCTCAATAACAATTCAACAATGAATACCTGTCCTACCTTAACAAATAACACATGTATTTCAGACATCAATAAACACATGTTCTACCCCCTTGTATTTCAGACATCAATAAACACATGTTCTACCCCCTCTTGTATTTCAGACATCAATAAACACCTGTCCTACCACCTCTTGTATTTCAGACATCAATAAACACATGTCCTACCTCCTCTTGTATTTCAGACAACAATTAACACCTGTTTCTGCTTTTCTTATATTTCAGACAACAATTAAGACCTGTCCTACCTTTTCGTGTTCTTCAGGTACGTGCTGTTTAGAGAACTTGGCAAGTTCAACGAGTTCTGGCATGATGTCCTGTTTGTCATAACTGTTGGTCAGATTCACCATTACTGTTACCGCTGCATACATGATGTTCTTCTCCTTCACCTGACAGCAACAAACTCATGGTGAGTGAATCGGCAACAATCATCATTTCACTATATCCAAATCACTGAGGGGTCAAGGCGGGGGTTCGACTAATACATGAGTAACAGATCTCAATTCATTTTTTTAGGTATGGGTAGACAAATGCAGAGATGTAGAAGCCGCAGAGGGGACCATCATAAAGCACAAAAAATCAAGATCGGCGTATTTGTTAAAGAATTCTGTATAAATCACTTTAATAAAAATTGTTTTATTAAATAGCATTTAAAAGAATTATTTGTGCACAAATAACTGCATTTTATTAACTTAATGTGCAAATTAGACATTATATTAAAACTAACATAACTCAGACCTCAGCTGAAATTCCAGGAATATGACTACCCGTAATGTCAAATTTCCAAGAAATGGAAATAAGTCACACATTACCGGTGTTACGCGAGTCTGTATCCACTGCATTACTGCATAGTAAACTTTGATCTACACATTACAAATGGATTAAGAAGCTACTGCATAGTAAGCTTCGATCAAGTATGCATAAATATCTTTTCAATTTTCAGTTGGGTGAAAAAATATTGACATTGGAGTGACAGTCCATTTTCATTTGATACTTTATCATAGGCAACAAATTCACCTAAGGGACCGTTCATAATTTATGGATAGGGGGGGTGATGAGGATAT
>JAULCD010561263.1:0-14300 GCA_032361085.1 Calliostoma canaliculatum | reverse complement strand
AATTATACATTCAATCTTTATGAGGATGTTTAGCATAATAACTAAAATTATAATTTCTCGGGCTCGTTTTTCAAAGTGATCTGAAACTAAGTTTACAGTAAGTGCTCAAATATAACAATGATTTCCGACTGTCGTAGCACAGAGGTCGCTTTAGAACCAGTGCTATTTGGCACCGGTTCCAAATCGATTTCTACACTACAACAGTCGTAAGTCTATAAGAAACGACTTCACAGGACATTGTTTCAAAAATCACTAACGATCGTATTAACACTAAGATTGCTTCTGAGAAGCGGGGGTCTGGTTAAATTGTGCAAGGTTGCTGTTCTTCTTTTAAGGCGAGACCGCATGTTTCCTGATCTCCTGGACAAGATCGTAGAGTTTTGCATTAAGATTCTCAATAAACAAGAACCCTTGATGATGGAATGTGGAGAAAAGTTCACATGTAAAATAAGTTTTAAGAAGAAGGTAAGTATCGGAGACTTGTTATAAACCCCAAAATGCTAATCTGGGATACGTTTCAGCCAATCAGAAATTGCAGGATTTCTGTTTTCATTTTGACAAATTTCTAATAAATGAAGAATAAAAAATAAATATAATTTACAAAATACACAAAATAACAATAATAAATAAATGAAACTAAAAAATAGTATTAACTTTAGCTTTCAGCTTCCCATTTTACAATATGAACAACAGGAGAAGGGTGTGATAACTCGACTTTATTAGCATCACTCGTGTCTTTCGTGTCATAGGTTCAGTTTAAATATACCGTTGTGAAATGTGCAATCAGTTTTAGTCAGTTGTGAATTGCTTTTGGTATGTTATAATTTGTTACAGAAAAACAAGGATTTGATAGTATCCATCTACAGAGATCTGCTACCTTTCATAACAGATGAAACACGTTTTTGGAGAGGGCACAGTATAGCTTATAAACTAGCAAATGCTGGTATTGGCGCTTTGTAAGTTTATATACTTGTGAACCAGAGCACATTTTTAGAATTTGATATGGGATGATACAACAACAACATAACTGTTTATTGTTGCTTTTGTGTACAGGCTGGGATGTCTCTATTCCATTTCAATAATACCATGGGAACATTGGACACGATATATTCCATTTGGAAATTGTTTCATTATCTCCATCATCTTAACACACACAATTTGTAACAAAATTTGCACAAAATGTTGTTTTCCTGAAATATTAGTATAGCACTGTCACACTAATTACCTCTTACAAAGCTAAAACCCTGTGTGTATACTCTATGTACTTTTGCAAACTAAATTCTAGTGCCTGTCTACTGTACGCCTATATTAATTTCTTGTGTGTACACTATACAGAGAATCAAGACATTTGAAGCCTGAGGACTTTCGAACAATCAACCGTTTTGTGATGACAGCTGCAAAGAGAGAATTTATCGATCCTAAAAGAAACACAGCCAGCACGATCTATTATGAGCTCTTCATGTCTGTTGGAAAGCAATTTCTTCATCTTGTAAGTTAAACTTATTTTCTGCATATCTAGTCAATTCAGAGCATGGTGTAGAAACATTCTTTACATTTAAAGTTGACCTGAAAAGTGCACATTTGATATTTGTTGACCAAACCATTTGGTTAATCTTTCAGACAATATAATCTTGGTCGTCTATTAGATTATTATTGCACATTAAACATTTTGTATAAATAGGTCTTCACTTCACACCTTCAACAACATTGTTTTGTATTCCTTGTTAACCTTGTTAATGGAAAGATTATACATCTTGCTTTTAAAATTGGTCTTCTTTTTCTCCTTCGTTAGTGTGTTGAATATAGGACTGTGTATTGCCCTAAATTTTGTTTTTGGATACTGATAAACCTTTAAATATATTGTGAAAGAAAACATATTTCCAACTATTGCAGAATTAACATTACCTTTAACACATGTATATTTTATACCAACATCGTTTTTCAAATGTCTGTTATTGATAGTTGGAAGACTACAAGAAAATGCAGTATGGCGTGCAGGTCATCAGGGAGATGGTCAAGTTGTTGACGCATGAATATCATAATGTTGTGCATAAAGCCTGTCAAGTTATAAGTTCAGTTGCAATTACCTGCCCAAAGATATTGGCACCATACTATGACAAGATTCTAAAGGTGTACATGGAAACAGGGGAAAGGCAGCTTTTTCGTAAGTTGTGATCGATTTAACAGTCCTTAAACCATTCAAAACATTACAACCATTACTTATATGTTTTAGTTCAACCTTTAAAACTGTAACCAATAGTCGTAAGTTTGGTGTAATAAATGTTACTATATTTGGCCAGAAATGTGTTTAATGTAAAACTGCTCAAATGTCTTTTCTGGTGACATAAGGGGAGCTATTGCATATGCATAGGTGGTGTGGTAAGTTTAAAATTCAAAGTTGAAAATAAATTTGTACACAAAATATGAACACCATCTGCTTTTGTTAATGATTAAGTAAAATGACTTTTAAACCTATAAAGTGGTATCATGAAAAGCTAAACAAATTTTTAAATTGTATTTTCACTAATTGACATAATCTTGTTAAAGTAAGACAACTATGTACAGTTTAACGTACACTTTCGCTTTGCATACCAAACCCATGGTCCCAGTATTTGGTGTATATTTTCAGATCCAATTACCCGTATCTACAAATACAACCCAAAGCCACTGGAGCCCCACTTCCAGAGAATGTTTGAGCTGATTTCAGGTAATGAAGATGAGAGATTAATCTTCGTGGATCTATTACGTTCGGAGGTAGCTGCAAAACAGCCTCAAGTGAGTGACCTATTTACCTTTTGTCAATGTAGCCATGGTGTATGGGTTTGGCTTTAGGCCGTTGAAAGAGTTACAACTGATTATGATGGTTTAAAAAACAAAAATAGATATATTGTACGTAGCTGTTGTTGAAGACAATCCGAGGGAAGAGAGCATATTTCCAGAACAATAACATGTGAAGTGAAAGTTACATTGCCATAATATTAGCAGTTGAAATATTGTTTGCCAGTAAAATGATTCACAAAATATCGTTTAAATGACACACACAAAATCATCGCTTAAGCCGGCGAACGTGACTTCACTATCTGTTTTGTTTTTGTCTTAAGATGCATACTTACAGCACTATGCACTAAACTACATGCAAGACTAAGCTGATATAAAAAAAATAAAAATGAATTTCAGGATTTGTGTAGGAAAAGACGTAACACAATATAGAGAAAGAACTCTGCAGATAAAAAAATGACATAGAACGTCTGCAAAGAGAATAATCTTATTTCATGATTGCACGACAATACGAAGTTCATCAAAGCATTATACCCTGTTTGTGGAATCATTATAATCACTTCCATTCTGTTTACGATTGTCCAGAAGTGAAAGACTTCAAGTTACCACCTCTATGCAAAACAGAGACCTCCGAATTTTTCATCTTCACCAAGGGCACAACCCAGTTCAGATACGGCTGGGAATGTAACAGGTTTGAGATGAGTGTTAGCATAAACCATCTAAAATCAAGTTTTTAAAAAAGGTACTATGGGCGAGACGACCTACAGTTAATCTAGCACGGTGAGAGCAACACAAACCTCAACGTCACCAATGGTGCAACAGAGTACAGGTTTGGAACTTTGAAAATTGGCGTCGTGTATGGTTCAGCTGTAAGTCACTGACGTCGTAATGAAGGTTTTGACCAGAATTTGCATCAGGCAGGTGGACAGATTTAGTGGTGGGAGCCTCAGGGAATGGAAACATGTTAATCAGATTTGGTAAATATGACCACTAATAGGTACATCGACTAAATCTTACATTCTCAAGTATTTCCCGTCATTGGTCTCCAGAGGAAGTTGTTTCAACACAACAATGTCTCGCCTACACAACACCTGATATGGTTGACTAACATGATAGTGTCTACATTAAAAGTTTCTCAACCTAAAATATCAATTGTGGGATCCACTCAATAGACGTCTACATCAATGTCAGAATCCTTCCGAGACCTGGGAACCATTGAAATAATTCCACAAGCAACAGATTCAGTTTGTTCCTGGGAGGTGTTGTGCTGAGATATCAGCTCGCAGTGGTCATAATCAGTTTTGGCGACAACGCCACCTACGTGTGTAAAGTGTCACTAAAACGTTTACCAAGTTCAAACACGTGAAGAAAGTAGCTATCTTTCTGTTTTGTACACGGAGTCTGCCATAATAAAATCTCTTTCATTATCTAAAATAGTACAATGGCCCAAAAATGAAATAAATAGGTTAACATTCAGTGTTACCAGAGATGTTTTTTAAACTTAAATTACACAAAAAGTAATGATAATAGAGCAATAAAACAGGTATTGGGACATGTGTATCAAAAACACATAGTTATTCAAAGTGGTATTGAGAGTCTCTGTTTTTGATGATATTGTAACAGAGTCAGTATCTGGTGTCAGTGTCAGTATCCGGATTTCATCACGATAGTGCACAGCATTCAGCAAAAGAACAACTTTGTTTGATATGTGTGATTGTTACCCTGCTACATCAATACCCATACATCAATACTGAGTAGAAATACATAACTGCATTTAATTTTACCAGATTAGGGGTATACTACTTAAATATTTTTCCGTTAAACGGTACCTGACGTTGGGGTGGTGTGCATTTCTGCAGATATATCAATAGTGTAATATTAATTAAAGCACAGGTAAAAGGTGTTGACCAATAGGTGTTCCCAATTTGGTCACATGCTGTACATTTACACGCTTATAATCTACTGAAACAAAACATTTGATAAAAATCATGCTGCTCAAAGTATATGTGCTTTGTACTGTGCTTTAAGTAAGATAGGACATTTGTGACAATACTTTATCCTGTTGTACAAAAACTGCCGCACAAACAAAAAGCTTGGCTTCGACTTGACCTTTGTTGGTGTGACAGTCCTTTTTGATCCCAATAAAGAACTGTCACTCGTCCTCTATATACTACATAGATTATACATCTTAAAACATACTATCACTCTGTAAATGACCAACAAATTATGACGAAATATGCTCCCTTCAGTTTTTTCAACGGTTATGTAATTTGAGGTATACATACTTAGTCCATTAAATTACAGCTTTTTACAGAGGAAAACGTTGGGCAAGTGATAGAGGCGATGTACAAAGAGAAACCCAACTACCAAATGTACTACCTTTTAATTCTCGATAACTTGGCAAAGAAAGTGCCCGAGAAGATTGTTCCTTATCTGAAAACTTTGATGGAAGGTCCCATCAATGCCCAGGGAGGTTCGCTGATATATATGCCAAGTATTCTGAAGACAATTGCACTTACCCGGAAGGATGAGGCAAGTATTTGCTGTGACAGTATACTCAGTAACTTTCTATGGTTTACAAGAGACACGATTGTTGTAATTGTATACTTTCAAGACTGACAAAATATTCTTTGTGCACAGTTAACGACAATTTAGCATGTGCATAGACTGTACACTGTCTAAAGGAAAACTTAACCATATTTTGGAAAATGCTTATTTTCAACAAAACATTTACTTCATTCGCAAATATGTTTAAATAATCATTCCTTAAAAAAAAAACATTTAAAAAAATGTTATTTTAAGTGACCTATAATAGTTAAAAATAAATGAAATAAAGTTTACCAATTCTTATCTATTTTAGCTCTTTGTAACACATGTTACAACTCTTGTCTAAGTCGCCAATGTCATTATTTATTTAGTTATCAATTGGCTAATAAAACATAGCATCGCTTTAGGTTAATATGATTATTAGTAATATCTATCTATATATTATATGACAAGAACACTTTTATAATTGTAAGTTTATTTTTGTGCGTTGCAGTAAAATCATCTCTGGTCAAGTCAAATGTAATGTTTAGATAGGGCTGTTTGTTGAGTAATCGTGAGCCCAAGATATGGACCCCGTTCCGCAAAACAAGCTTAGGCTAAGCTGAACGTAAGTTCTAAAATACAACATTGACTTACAACTGTTGGAACCGGTTCCAAAACATATTTATACACCATGACAGTCGTAAGCCTCAATAAGAAAACTCTAAAGGACATTGTTTAAAAAATTACTTACTATCATCTCATCACTAACATCGCTTAGAGGAACGGGGCCTTGATCTGGTAATAACTAGATCGGATTTTACTAAGGACACTTTTTTTAAAATTTCAAAGAAGTAGATTTTTTGGTAACGTTTGTTACAAACACTTTCTAGTATTCAAAATAATGCATAAACATACATGTACACTTTAAAAATTACCTTAAAAATATCAATGACCTTGATATTGATCAATTTATGTCTATCGATCAGTGGGTTCAATTTAAGTGTGGTCAATTTAGCCCTGGTAAATAGTACATAAAGCCCAGCCTGTCTACCACGTCTAGCGCAAATAAATTGGGAAAATGTGATAAACAAAGATTTTACAATTTAAATTGAATCCAAGAGTGCTATTTACTATTGAAACTAAAACTCACAACTCACAACTCACAACTCTTCTTCATTGACATCCTAGTTACCCGTATCACTGACAACACTATCCATAATGTGATAAATAAAAAAATTTACAATGTCAATTGAATCCAAGAGTGCTATTTACTATTGAAACTAAAACTCACTACTCGACTTTATTGACGTCCTAGTCCCCCGCATCACTGACAACACTATCAAAACCTCTGTCTACCGTAAACCTATAGCTACACATACTGACCAGTACATCCACTTTGACTTAAACCACCCCCTTGGAACTAAAACTGGCATAATCTCTACTCTCACCAGCCGAGCAATTAGCTTGTCCTTAATCACCCCTGAGCCTAAAGCTCCAATACCTCCGGCATGTCTTCACAGAACTTAACTAAACTCAACAGAACTCGACTAAACTTGTTGACCATGCCATCAAATCCACCCGTAACCCAGCACCTAAATCCACAACTAGCAAGCCCGAACCTGCACCTTTTCGCATTTCACTACCCTACATTGCAAAACATCACACCTCATAAGTCGTTCATTAAAACTGCTATCAGGCATCTAAACCTATTTTACCGTGGCCACACCTCTCAAAACCACCATTAAGGCTAATGGTAGGAAACACCCAACACTACAACAATACCCAAAAGTTGTGGTCTATAACATAAACTGCAACTGTGACAGCAACTACATTGGGAAAACTTCCACTTAACACTCACGTCATAGAAAACAAACAAATCAGACATAAAATCAGCCATATCAAATTACATCACTAAATTTTCTCAACGCACCATCAAATGGTACTCTGTCAAAACACTAGCAAACATTCAACACGATTACACTAAGCGCAAATTGACAGAGGCAATACACATATGCAGAAACAACCCATTCACTGACAGTGACCAGGGCTGTTACATCCCATCAGCATATAACAAACTAATCCAAAACAAAAACTAAAAACTAATCTATCCAACTATTGTCTTCACTTACCTTTGCGGTTAATCCCCTTGTTATCCCTCACTCCTAATCCCCATACTAATCTCACCTCCTAATATACACTTCTATTAAATTCTGTCCCTGACTTCACACACCCCCTCCCATTATTCCCCTAGTTAACACTCACTGGTAATCTCGTTCATCTTGGCCTCTTGAGTTTATCTTTTGCATTTAAGACCAACTCCATTAACGCAGTGACATGGTTTAGGATTTCGTAAAGTTATGACGTCTTTGTAAAACGGGCCCAAGATGTACACTCTCTTTGTTTGTATCTGTTAATCTCATGTATTACCCTTTTGTCATCTTTGTCAATTACTACGATCAATTTATTGTAAATCGCACATGCCCTGCATATATACTACTGTACATCAACCATACCCGAGCTTGAAAAAGATATAAAAATTTATATCGAAACATCGATACTGTGCAATAAGACGTTGATCAACCATAAAGTTTGTCACATTCTGTACTCACAACTTCTAAAAAATGCCTCTCAAACAATTTAAAGTTTTTGTCAGCACTATAACAAATGTTTTAAATTTTCGCTGACAATGACTGCAATATTGCCCAAGCTGCGCTAAACAACATCTCACAAAAGCTGTGTGATCTTTGATAGATGACGAAAATGTGCAGTTATAATGAGAATAAGTGAGAAAAAAATCTAAACTGACTTTGGAATTTGTTAACCATACCTTGTTGGACATCAGAAAACAACAGACAATATATAAATATATTTACACTTAACACTTAAAACAAATTATACACATTTGCACAAAAATATGGTATGTTCTAAATATATACGGAGAGCTGTTGCAAAATTTAAATTTAAAAAAATATTATGTAATTTAAAGGCAAAAAACAACCTGAAAGTTTGTGTTTTAAAAAAACCCAACAACTTAAAAATGACTGTGATTGAGATCAGTCTCAGTGAGGCCATGTATGTTATTCAGGCCTTGGCAGAGACTGTGATGGCATTTCTGGAGAAACACATCCGAGGTCCGGAACATCCGTTTGTTACGATTTACTGTCTTAGTGAGATGAGGGCCATTGGAGGGGTCTACAGATCCCTGCTGGAGAAAAGAAAGGGGGCCGTAGAAAACTTAAGAAGCAGATCTAGAGTCCAGACAACCAAGGACCAGTGCAACTTTATCCTGGATGTTTTAGAGGGGAGAAGGTAAAGCAATGACATGCAGAAGTACATGTCTTGAGACTTGCATATTGCCATGGTAAGGCAAACTTCACACACTTGACTTAAGAAAATAAATAATTTGTCTCTAATGATACGAGAACATGTCTGAAGCAAACACTCATCTTACGTTATTACTCTCTATGTCATATTGAATAATTCGTTGAAATACATTGTGAAATTGTGAGGCATCTCACAAGACTACAATTTCTTTATTCATATGATCACAATGTTTCGGGACATGTGATTGATCCTTTATCAGGTGAATAATTTACCAGATGAAGGAACAAAACCTGCCACGAACTGATGTGACCTTACAAACAAGTAAATTAACATCCACGAAAAGTTTTGTGTCATGTAAATCTGTGTCATACTATTTGCAGCCTAGAATCGCTGGCAGTAGAAATCAAGGAAGTTAAGGAAGACGTTAAAGAACTAGACTCAAGAGTTACCGAAACTGAGATGGGACTTATGCTGGTTAATGAAGAAGTAGGAAAACAAAGAGAGGAGTTGAACATTGTGAAGACAGATGTCGTCAAGCATGGAGAACAAATAGAGCACCTAAATGACGATGTAGACGAAACAAAGGCAAAAATAAAAGAACTTGATAGGAAGGTAAGACTTGAGGGGAACAACAGAGTTAAAGTTAAAATGTATCTGACACAATACTGTAAGAAAAAATATGAAAACAGCAGTGGCTGCTTAAGAGAAGAGACACATTCACAACAAGTTAAGAAAACACTTCAGTGTAAGGTACAGTACATTAGTTCAATTAAAAGTTTTTAATACCAAAAATATATTTTACAATATTTTTAGCAAAAATGTGGTTGTTTTTTTCAAATACTAAACAAAAACGAATATTTGAGTTATTTTGGAGGATTTGCAAGTAAAAGTTGTCCAGGGTAGGACAAATTGCACAGTGTACACTTGCTTTTTACATATTAAAAGTTTTTTTCCCAAAGTCTTAAATTAACAAGAATTGTATGATTTGAGAATCTGGGTTTTAATAGAGAATTACACATATTCTTATAAAAATAGTAGACATTTATCAAATAATTTCAATTCAATTTAAATTCAATCACTTTTTGTAAGTTTTGCATGGCATAATTCCTGGAGATATTGACCAAATTATTTGTTTTAATTAATGTAATGTACTAATATGGTTAATTAAAAAGTTTAATTTTCCAGATGTTGCTAAATCTGCACATGACTAGTATATATTTTACTTTATGCAATAAGGAGAAATAACAATACCTTTCGTGTGATGCTACATCATGGTTTTATACATCAAGACTGCGAGTATATTCTCATGTGTGCGCGTGACGAGTCTGGGCCAGTACAAAATCATTCTTGTATAAATATCACATTTTAATGGTACTCTACCAGTCTCGCTATTGGAAATATAAGTTGATATGCTAATTCTCAGCTCAAGGCAAACTTTTTGAAAGTTATGAGATAAGAACTCCAAGATACCTTAAATCATTCACTACTTCTAATTGATTAACATTATATAGAAATGGGTATTTATTATTATTGCGATTTTAATTTATAATTTTTCCAAGACTTTGAGTCATGCTCCGTTCTGGTCCAGAGACGTGACCAAGCTAATGAATGTGGAAGACATCATGGACTGGAAACTGCTATCAATTCGTCTCGGCTACAGCAATGATGATATTAGAGGATGGGCTCAGATGCATGACCCCTGTATGGCCATGCTGAATGAATGGTATGCAGTCAGAAAAACAAGTGAGGCAACCTTTGCTGTGTTGACAGCACTTCAAGAGATGGACAGAATGGATGCAGCTGTTATTGTAGAGAATGCAATGAAGATGGCAGGTTTGTAATTAATTAATAAACTTATTAGCTCGACTCTAATGTGATATGTTACTTTTATGAATAATTAGTTGATTAAAAACATTATATTTTCTCCAAAACATAGTGTGCAGTCAAATCTACTTGCATGAATATAAATTGCAGAAGGTACTGTGGAAGACAAGGAGTTTGAGTACGCACAACCTCCGGATGTGTTCATCAGCTACCAGTGGGGGATCCAGAACGAGGTCAAGCTTCTTAAGCATCATCTGGAGAAGGCGGGCTTCACGTGCTGGATGGACATTGGTCAGATGGGGGGCGGGGACAAGCTGTTTGAGAAGATTGACCAGGGAATAAGAGGAGCGAAGGTCATTCTCAGTTGTATCACAGAGAAATATGCCAAATCTCTTAATTGTAACAGAGAGGTAAGTTAAATTATTCTTATATTTATGTTTTCCAATGGACTATGTCTAAGCACATTTTTGTCTTTCTATAATAGCCTAACATGTTTTTAAATGCCATACACATTTTTCTCACAGGTTGGCTTGTCCGTCAGACTTGGCAGACCAATCATTCCGCTCCTGATGGAGAAGATGTCCTGGCCTCCACCTGGATCAATGGGTCTAGTCTTCAGCGAGTACCTGTTTATCCGGTTCTTCACCCAACCAGGAGAGGAGACAGGAGACCAGAGATACTGGTCAGCAGCAAAGTTCCAGGAACTCCTGATGCAGCTCAGCTACAATAATGTACAGCCAGATCAAAACAAGGTGGAACAAGGTGAGATGTTTTATCAAGAGAATGTGATTGAGGGTGTGAATTAAGTTGAAATAATGAAACATTAAATGGGGGTTAAACTTTGTGATGATGTTAAACCCTAGAATATACACTATCTGTCTAATGTGATTGTTGTTTGTTTATGTTATTGTTTTTGTTATATCTCAGCGTCATTAACAACTCACAACAACAATGCTATGTAATCGAAATAACTTAAATACATAAAATACATAAATTAGGAATGTTTTTCTAACAATTACTTTTTTAAATTATTTTAAAGTGTTCTCATTTTGTAAAAAAGTCTAAATAGAGATGTTGTATCATCTTAAAGAACGGAAAAAATTGTTTGCTGCAACATAAGGTAACTAATTAATCAATATTTGTTTGATGACAGTTTACAGAAACTGGTGGGATCCTTTTGCAGAGGAAATCACGGTAGACAAAAGTCATATGATTGTTGAATTTCAACAAAAACAGAAGAATTATGAGGTAAATTGAAAATTTAACTTTTGTAATATCTTAACTCGCAGAATGTTGAATTTGGGTCAGTGGGACTTAAACTGTGACCCTTTTGTGCTTATGAAAATATATTCTGTGGTATTATGTTGCAATAACACAGGTTAAATGAAATACAACAGAATATGTTGTCAACAGATAACTTATGTTAAAATGAAGTCATGGAAAGGGACAAAATTTAGCCCTCCAAACTTTAAGGATAACTAAAACAGAGAAAATTATCGAACTGTTTCTACGGGGAAAATATGTTCTTTATAGGCGTATTCTCATCTTAGATTCCGCAAAACTGAACTTTGTAAATCTCTATTATATATTGGATATAAGCTTTAAAAAAATCTTTAGTGATTCATTCCCTAAAGACTATTGTCTTTCAGGGGCTCAATACACATCTTTGAATATTTGTATACAAATTTAGCTATTATTGTTTTACAAATATTTACTATGGCCGATATTTATGTTACTTTACGATAGACGGTTCAATGCAAACGTTTAAATATTTATATACAATTGTAGCTGTTATTGTTTCTTAAATATTTATTACGGGTAATTTTTATGTTATTTACGATAATTCCAGTCCAGTGATTCATCCCCTGACATCTTCATCTCCTATCAGTGGGGAAAACAAAAGCAGATCATGTCGTTCTACAAACGGCTGACAGAGATGGGCTTCACTGTTTGGATGGACATCCACCAGATGGGAGGAGGGGACTCTCTCTATGAGAAGATAGATAAAGGAGTGCGAGGGGCCAAGGTAGTTCTGACATGTATCACCTCAAAATATGCCTTGTCTGCCAACTGCAGGAGAGAGGTGAGTCTGGCTGATTCTCTCAAAAAGCCGATTGTTCCTCTTCTGTTGGAGAAGATGACATGGCCGCCAAGTGGACCGATGAGTATGGTGTTCACACAGCTTCTGTATATACATTTCGGCAAGGATGAGTCAGTACAGGAGAGCTGGGACGGGGAGGAGTTTGAGGAACTGATTGTTTTGCTGAATGAACATGTTGGAAAAAGAAACTCAAAACAAACAGATCAGCAGTCTAACCAAGAATCCAGTATCATAAATGCTCAAACAAAGGAAGATAGTGAGGCTGAGAATAAAGATGAGGATATGGACGGAGATGGGGAAGAAAATGACGAAGACACAACTGTAGAATCTGTTCATTTCTCAGAGCGGCACAAAGAAAAGAAAACGCATCAACAACCTGTCCATCCAGATCAGTTTGAGCCTCTTGAAGAGAACGAAACATCAGCATGTTGTTCTATTTTGTAATTGATAAAAAAAATAATTGAGAATCACTTTTGGCAATTGTTCAAAATAAGAAACAATTACATTCGGATTGTAAGGAATCAATGATGTTTTGTTTAGAAAGAAAGGCTTATCTGCTACATGTTATAGTGTTTTTAAGATATTTCTTGAGTAACGGGGTACTTAAAAGTATGTAAATACTATACCTTAGGCGTATTCGTAGGATATCGGGAACATACGATACTAAATTGTTGGCGTCCATAAAAGTACGTAGTTACGCCTTACCACTTCTAAATGGCCTTAATTAGTTTAGAAATGTAACAGTACACCTGCATAGACATTCCCTAAACATGATTTATCACCCTACACCCCCACACCCCACACCCCACACCCTACCCCCACCCACCCCGCACTCATTAATTTTAACATGTCCTTAAAGTTGTATGACCTTCCTGTTTGTCAGAACACCTTATCTTACTATTGACTATTTAATGAATCTTGTTCATATTTATTGTGTGTATGTTAGTACATTGCACATACTTATTGTGTGTATTTTAGTACAATGAACATTGTTATTGTATGTATGTTAGTACATTGAACATAGTTACTGTGTATGTATTAATGCATTTCACATAGTTATTGTGTGTATGTTAGTACAATGTACACAGGTATTGTGTGTATGTTAGTACATTGTACACAGGTATTGTGTGCATGTTGGTACATTGTACACATGTATTGTGCGTATGTTGGTACATTGTACACAGGTATTGTGTGTATGTTAGTACATTGTACACAGGTATTGTGTGTATGTTAGTACATTGTACACAGGTATTGTGTGTATGTTAGCACCTTGTACACAGGTATTGTGTGTATGTTAGTACACTGTACACAGGTATTGTGTGTATGTTAGTACACTGTACACAGGTATTGTGTGTATGTTAGTACATTGTACACAGGTATTGTGTGTATGTTAGTACCTTGTTCACAGGTATTGTGTGTATGTTAGTACATTGTACACAGGTATTGTGTGTATGTTAGAACATTGTACACAGGCAGTGTGTGTATGTTAGTACATTGTACACAGGTATTGTGTGTATGTTAGTACATTGCACACAGGTATTGTGTGCACGTTAGTACCTTGTTCACAGGTATTGTATTATGTTAGTACATTGTACACAGGTATTGTGTGTATGTTAGTACATTGTACACAGGTATCGTGGGTATGTTAGTACATTGTACACAGGTATTGTGTGTATGTTAGTACATTGTGCACAGGGATTGTGTGTATGTTAGTACATTGTACACAGGCAGTGTGTGTATGTTA
>JAULCD010561152.1:0-14300 GCA_032361085.1 Calliostoma canaliculatum | reverse complement strand
CCGATTCAACTCAATTTAATTTTAAAAAAAAATATAAGCGTCGACAATAATAAAAAAAAACAAACCCAAAAAACTTTCAAAAGTCAATTTATGTTTATTTGGATTTTGTCATTTTGAATGTCGCCGGATTTGTAAACCAACAAATAAAAAAATAAATAAATAGCCTCTTATACTTCACAACATTTGTGGCATTACAATCAGTTTGTACAATCGGGACCAGATACAAGCTTCCGGACTGTGGCTGTGTCTTTCTGCTTGTGTTATCCAGCACGGGATGATAACCCAAATAACATTGAATCTAGGGAGATGTCTTCTTCGCCTCGTCTATAACTAAACTATCAGTAACTGCGATTACATTTGTTGTAAACTATGAACTTTTCCAAGACTTTTTTTTAAATTTTATTTTGTAAAGTGAACAGTTTACAGAAATTTTGGCATCTATAAACTAAATTCATAATTCATGTATTACTTCCTTAAAATACTATTATGAATTTATAAACTAATTAATATTGTTATTGTATTGTTATTAGACTGTTTATTTATTTAGTTATTTATCTTTAAGTTTAGAATCGCGTCATTTAGTTGGAGGATCAACCGATAAGGGAGAGTGTCACAATAAGGCTCTGTTTTAGGAGTGTCATCATACACTTACCTCGCGATACAACACGTATATGTTAAACCCTTAACCCAACCCAAAGAAATAAACCTTACTCATACGAAGGGAGATAATTAGCAACTTCTGCACGGCCAATCAGCGTTTAGCAGTGAGTGTTGCTGACCGGGAACCGGGCCAAGTAGGGGACAAAGGGGGATTAAGGTATAGTCTGTAGCAAGTTTGTTACACTTCAACACATAAATTAGTTAGGAGAAATTACAGTATGTGAGAGAAATTTAAACATTTAATGGTAATAACATTTCAAAAACTATGTGACAAATTTATACACTTAAAAGTATTACAGAATGACAAAATAGTAATAGTATTATAAATTCTTTAGTCAAGGCGACGATACCTTCGTACCCAGCATGAGCTGATAATACGTCTGGACTTAACTCATATATTTGTTAGCAATGTATCAGAAGTTAACCTGACCATTTGTGACTCAGAGAGACTATATATGCCAAAATGATAAGCTGTGATTGAATATCAGTTGTTTATTTGTTTATATTTCAATTTTAATATTACATCAAAATCTATTAAAAGAGTTCACAATTTACAAATGAACTAATTTCAGTAATTGGCTTTAGCTTCCTTCTTTTTCATTTGTTTATATTTCAAATTAATCATTACATCAAAACCTATTAAAACAGTTCACAATTTATAAATGAACTGATTTCACCAATTGGCTTTAGCTTTCTTCTACTAATAGTAAAACGTATATTCCAGTGAAGGACCACCAGTAACACTATTTAGAACAAATCATAGTCCCACAGTGATCTCTTAATCCCTTATCCAAACATTCAGATGTGGGGAAAGTGAGGATAAACTGCAGCTCCAACACTGATAACTTGCTGCTCACTGAACATTTTTATAAGGGTTATAGTGCATATACTGCAATTTTGAAATTTATACCCTAGTGTTCTTGGCAGCTTCAAACATGTGAACGTGTAACCAATAGCTTTTGAGATCGTTTAAAGCATTCCTTTAACTCTGCATTCCTGTATGTTTGGTTATTATTGCTTGTTTAGATAAAAAAAAATTCAGGTGGTGTTAAATAAATGATTAATTAAGTGTGTGTATATATTTAGGTATCAGTTTAGTTAACAACAGTAAATGTAATGAATGAGTGTGTTGGGAGTTAATGCCGTTTTCAACAATTTTTTATTTATCTAGCGACTGCAAGGTTTAGTGCTACTGTGCTACAGCATTTCCCTCTGTCCACACTGTATGTTGAAAAGTTTCCAACACAGAGAATGACACCAAGTCCCACCCCGAGAGGAATTTAAACCCCAGACCTTCTGATTCATTCTCAAACATGCTAACCACTGCACTATGCAGCCCATCACATTACATATAAACCAAAATATTAACTGACTAACTGTACATTTTTTAAATCATAAAACACCCACCCAGTTTTGACAGTATCAAAGTCCTTTTCAATTCCAAGTCCATTCCTTGAGTTGATAAAAATGACAATCTTTGTACCGCATGATGCAATGATCTTCTTGTCCAGCTGCACCAAACAGCGCACCGGCTCATTGTCCTTCCCCAGGTTCATACCCAGCAGAGTGGTGTTGGACTCCTGAATCAACAGTCAGCAAACAGCAGTTATAAAGGGTCTTTCAGGGCCTTAGAAGGCAAAATACCAACTATAGACAGCCAAGGTCTGCCACCAACTGCCCAACAATAGCAGGCAATTGAGCAATTGGGTAGCTACAACACTATTTCCCTAAAAAAATTACTGAAATGGATTTTATTTGTTCTAAATAAAGGGGGTTTCTTATCTAACTTTTTGGGGAATTTCAATAAAAAAAACCAGCTTAAAATATGTACCACGAGGGTATATTTATGGTACAAAAAGAATTTTTGAAATTTGACCACCCTAACCCCCTGTACATACCCTCTGAAAGTAGGTCATCAGGGAAAACCTCGAATAGATGACTTTAGATGACGGTCTTTCCCCATTTGGGTTTGAATTTAGCAATAAAAGTTTACCAATAGTACGTATGTGACCTCTGCTGTACCTTCCATAGATATCGGCAAAACTCCAAGATGGCGGATATCCAAGATGGTGGCCCCGAATGGCTAATTTTAACAGATTATTCAATCATAGTATAGTATAATATTTTTTTTATATGTTTTTGATGTCAACAAATTCATTTCTGACATGAACATGCGATGAAATCATCTGTAAAGTATTGGTACATATTCTTTACCACTCTCGATGACAAAAACATTATACGAGTATGATGCATGATGATAGATGTGACAAGACATGGCTCGCTGAGCTCTCACTTGATGTAATAAATCAAGTGAAAGTGTCAGTGAAAGCGAGGAGACAAACACAGCAAATGTAACTACTCAAGTTATTGAGACTCTCAATTCACCCACTGTATTGGAATCACTGTGTAAATCCCTTGCCACAGCGCTAACGCCCCAAATTAGTGCTACCCTGGATTTGAAATTAGTCCCACTATTTGATACCCTTCAACAAAATACTTCAACGCAACGCTCTCACGGGACACAATGACAGATCTTCAATATCATGTAAACCCACGATAGATGAAAGAGCTGGAATATGGAACTGTCTAGGTTCTTGCCCTGGTAATTGATTCTTAGCTATGTAATCATACCTGAGGCCCAGTTGGACCGCCCCATTCACAGATTGATCAAATCTAAATTGAGCAATATCTAGAGCGTGTATCTCTGATACACGAGTTGCTGTTGCTAACGCTATCAAAAAACAAAGTCTTATGAGTTCTAAACTTGTGAGACACAGACTTCAAAGGCTCGTAGGTACTACTAGCGATGTGTCTTAAAACAACATTTAGGTCCCAAGCAGGGGGTCTAAATTTCTGGCTAGTATCTTTAATCTTACAATATCTTACTAGCGCCTGTAATTTCGGAACCCTGGGGAGTTTGACTTCCGAAGTTCCAAGAATTACAGATGCCAAAACTGCTAGATAAGTACCTAAAGTTGAGCCCTTGAGGTTCTTAGCATCACGTAAGTGAATAAAATATTTAGCTACCTGAGGAAGTGATGCCTTGGTGGGGTTAAATGTCTTGGACCTGGCGTAAGACTGAAAGGAATTCCACCTATCATCATATAAGGATTGGGTAAGGTCTGTGAACGTTATCTACCACATCCTAGGCCTTCCTAGAATACCCCTTAGCTAAGAGGGATTCTTTAAGATGAACCAAGTGTGAAGTGTGAGCCTGGTGACATCCAGATGCCAAGTTCTTGTGTGCGCATGTCTGAGTAGTCTTGGCCCGACCGGTAGACGGAGGCTTGGTGGGCCTGCTACCTCCAGGGAACCACATCTTGGTCGGCCAAAAAGGTGCTACGAGGAGCAACCTGAGGCTGGCCGACTGCCTGATCTTTTCTGACACCCTTGGTAACAGAACCATGGGTGAAAAAGCGTTCGCATCTAGCTCCTCCCAAGAGATGGCTAGAGCGTTGTGGTCCATAGCGGCTGGATCTGGAATCAGAGACACAAACGTTGGCAGTTTGGCGTTGAACCGTGTCGCAAACAGATCCACCAGTCTTCTCCACAGTTGCACTGTGAGAGACTTGAACACCACGTGACCCAGCCCCCACTTTGTTGGCGACGGATTGGACGGGCGAGACAAGGCTTCTGCTATGACATTCCTGACCCCCAGGATATGACGGACTGTGAAATTGAGTGAGTCGACCAGAGCGAAGAACTGAAAAGCTAACCTGAGAAGCAGCCTGGACCTCGTGTACCCCTGTCGGTTGATGTAATATACTAGCGATGAGTTGTCCGACTGGATGAGGAGGCGATGGTCCTTAAGAAGTGAGGACCACCTCCATACGGCCCTTATCACTGCAATAAACTCCAGGTTGTTAATGTGCTGGGCTTTCTCTCCTTCTGATCACAGCCCGGAGGCCATGTGGTCCAGGAAGTGAGCTCCCCAGCCTTTGTTGGAGGCGTCCACAAACAGGTGTAGTCGGTACAGATACTCGCTTATGTAAACGCCGGTGCAGACGTTAACGGGGCGAAGCAACCACCTCAGATGCTCTTGAAGTTCCAGAGGTAACTGCAAGAGGCGTAGTGGGAAAAGAAGGTGTGGCGTTTGGAGACGTTGCAGCAGCCAAAGCTGTACTGTTACTCTGTAAGTCAGGGCTTGGGCTGAAGTCAACAGACCCAATATCTGCTGCCACTGGAGTACGGAGACCGGCCCTTGTAACAGGGGCGGTACCGCTTCCTCGAGAACTGAAATCAAGTTTACCTGAGTCTGGAAGCGGATCCCTAGAAACTGCAAGTCCTGCGACAGGATAAACTCTGACTTCTCCTGATTCACCAGCCACCCCAGTTGTCTCAGTAGCTTGGTGAAAAACATTAACTGCTGACTGAGCACCGTGGAACTGGCATGTGCATGCAGGCCGCCGTCCAAATAGAAGTCGGCCCGCATTCCCCTGTGATGAAGGTATTTCACAATCGGTTGTGTGATACGTGTGAAAGCCACAGGGCCCAAACGGGAGCACTGTAGAAAAACCTGAGAAATTTCTCATGACTGGGGTGTATAGGGACGTGCAGGTAAGCATCCTGTAGGTCCACCGATACTAAAAAATCCCTTGGCCTGACCATAGTCCAAAGGACAGGCAGTGTCAGTATGTGAAAGTAAGGGGGCACCTGAAGAAAATGCTTGTTGAATACCTTCATGTTGTAGATGAGCCGTTTCTTGTGAGAATTCTTCTTCGGCACCACAAAGATCGGGGAGTAGAAGCCTCGTGCCCCCGTATCTTGTACCTTGAGTACTGCCCCCTTCTGCAGTAGAGAGTCTATCACCAGATCCAAATCTGGTGATGGAAGAACTGACGAAGGTGGAGAACCCTGCAAGGGTAGCCGAAACCCCTCGCGTACGACCTGGTGGACATAGGCGTCGTCCAAGAAGGCGCAGTTCTTGGCGAACAGAAGCAACCTGCCGCCCACCTGAGAAGGTCGAATGGGTGTGGGTGGGACTAGCAAGAACCAGTTGCCCGGTGTCTGAGCGAAATAGTCAAAACTTACCTCGGCCGCCGCGTCCCCCCATGGTAGTTGTGGCCTCGGAACCCAGGTCGTTTTTGGACAGAGCGGCCCCGCCCTCTCTTGGAAGGTGCGGGGGCTCTCCCAGAAAAAGACTCACCTTGATGGTGCAGCGGCGCCTGATAGCTGGCCCGTGGTGACCTCGGAGGGTAGCTGACTATAGACTGTCTCTCTGTGTACTTAGTAAACAAGTCAAGTATCGAATTATCAAAAAGGTTACTGCTCGACCAGGTCATTTTCAATAGTTCTCTATTTATAATGTCAGACCTATTCAATTGTTTAATCAAACCTTGTTTTCTGGTCAGTACTAGATTACCTAAGACAAAAAATATGCTGGACACCACTTCCAATAGCCAATGTTGTTGCAAAAAGGCAGTGGACAAGATCATGTGCCCTTGTTCATATACGACGGGCATGAGTGACAGAGTGTTTATCATTGATTGATTAGCATGGTGAGCGAGAGACAACGGCTGAAGAAAACGTCTCAAAACTGTGTCCATATGTGTGAGATTTTTGTCATCGATCTTATGAGTAGTAGCTCGGGAGTTCGATGCAAAATTATCATCTAGTATGGGTGACTCAGAGGTATACCCCGTGCATTAGGAACCGATTCCTGATAGCTGGACGGGGTAGAATGGCCGTCCTCGCCGTGGAAATGGGAAGCTTTGTCCAGCTTCATCGCCTGCTCCTGCACGTCCCAAGACTGAGGGAGGGTCACCCAGTCACCATCAATGACTGCCATAGAGGGGTCCACTGAGTCAGGGGCGCCGATGGGTAGAATGGCGGCTATCGAGCGTAAGACCTCAACATCCCTTGCCAAATCTATGTCCCCCTCCTCAGGTGAGGGGGGACCCCCATCAGAAAGCAGAGTGTCGTCACTTACCTGCGGTATTAACTGATGCGGTGCCAAGGTAGTGGCCGGGTTCCCTGTGGAACGCAGGCAACAAAGTTGGCTGTCCACAATGACCCACTAACCAAGGGTTAACTGACTGCTTTGCGTACGCTGGCAACCGTGAAGGCTGCGCTGTGCGTACCACAGGCGGTTGGAACACAGCCTGTGGCAACTGCTGTCCAACCCCCGACCCTCGTGTGTGAAATGCAGTGTAATGTGTCTGCTGAACCCCCTGAGTGTGTGCGAGCTGCGACAGGTACGGGTACGCTGATGCACACTACCCAGTGGATACGGGCGCCTGTACTGCTGGGAAGGTGTACGCCTGGTTCGAATCCCTAGGGTTGGCATTGGGATCGTCTAAAGAGAACGATTGCCCATTGCCAACGCTCCCCTGCAGCCTAGCTCTGTAATCGTGCAAATAAACAAAGTGAATACTTCCCTGAAAATGACAGGACTATCCACGTGTCGCAAAAGTTGGTAGATCTCCTCACTCCATGCTGCGTCTTCCTCGGTCAACAGCAGGAACAGAAGTGAGATTTCAACACCTGGTCACGTGGGACACGTGTTGCACGTGCGATAGCAGGTGCAGAGGGGTGTTTATCATGACAACAAGGTAATTGACATGTCTTTGTTTTTCTAGGTCAGTCGCAAGTTAGTATTGTCTCCTTAACTCCTGCCGTAATGGAACATGTACAGCAATTTGTATAAGAGATGCGTAAGTAATAAATTTATAATTTTACAACAAAAAAATCATATTTATCTCATTCCTGATGCTTCAACAGTGCTTTTAATCCCACTGAAATGGGTAGGCGGGACTCTCATCTTATGGTGAACCGCCCGTCGCAGAGGAGGGGAGTGTCTTAATTGGTTACTACTGTAGTAGCAGCGGAGACATTAAGGAAAGTAGTCAATGTCCCGGTGAATAAGTCAATTGCTGAGCTACAACCAAAGGTACAAACTGCTGGATTCTCTGCACATCCACAGTCGATATGTCTTAAAGATAGCCACTGGCAAATGCATACGTGGATATCCAAAAGCAATCCTGCATATAGTAGACAAAACACAGTTACCATGGTAGAAAAAATAAAAATCTTTGTAGTACATTTTTTGTCCAAAATTTAGAAAATGATGTCAGAATCATTTCAAATATTTGAAAAGGTATGTCTCCATGTAAAGGTACACACATATGCCAAATTTTATTTAATTTAAACCAACAGTATATTTATACATAAAATAGAAAACTGCAAGGGATTGTAAATAATTTATGGCTAAGGAGTGAGGATTATATACATATATATTTTTTTAAATGAGCGACACCCTTGGATATTGTGAACATTTTAGGTGGTCCCCCTTCCCAGCAACTTATGAAGAAAATTAACCTCTAGCTAAACGTAAACACAACTGATGACAGCTCGCCTAATAACCTCCACAACCTCCTGATGATGAAATCTGAATGATCCCTGAGGTAAAAATAGGAAAACATACTACATGTGACTCCATTTTACCTGAAGACCCCATTCCAGTACTGTTTGACAAAGTTGACTTGATGCAGCGGGATATGCAGACATTCACAGATGAAGTGAGCATCTTCTAAATCAGCATTAGCCACACACATCCCAGTCTCATCAGCCAAGTCCCAGTTTCTCATGAACAGGCCCTGGACATCATAACCTGCATAACAACAGTAAAACAGTCCCTCACTTTGTGTTGATTTAGAAAACATGGTCATTTTTGTCTATACCATAATTACAAATACTTTATCCCAGCAGTTATCACAATTTTCATAACAAAATTATCACCTTTAAACCTACTGGGAAAGGATGGGTAGGGTGGTACAGCAGTATGTAAAGCATCGACAGAGTTGCCTTCCTTGTACAACCTACCAGAATAAAGAGATCACAACAACCATGTTGTCTTTTTCTACATTTTACCCATCTTGAGATACATACCACATTACATGGTGTTAGAAGTGGTACATCCCAGAGAAGTATTGAATACATCAGAACTTGCAGTCAACAAGTTTCCTGGAAAGTGGTATTTTGCAACTTTGACGGTAACACACATGGTTTGCTGATAAGTCTCCCACACTTTGTGCAGGAATAGTGACTTACTTATTTTTTGTGTAAAATTATGATTTATACTTAGCCTAACATTACAATATTGCTGCTTGCTCCTTCCTTTGGTCGAGGCAGACATAAAATTCCTGATTACAGCTGAAACATAAAAATGCATAGGCATGATCCACCTGTAGTGAGCCTCAATCACCTCGCTCCTGGGGCACCTCACCCCTGTGCATGTGCCCCCAACACCTGATCCGAATCACTTCTGTGACACAGATGTTGCACATTTACAAAGTTAATTGACTTACCTAAGCTTAAACCAAAATAGGTGAGTTTCAGGGGATGGTGGGTCGGCTAAATATTGTAATGTCAGGCTAAGTATAAATGATACAAATGATTTACATACAAACATTAAATGTTATCTTCGTCTAACATTAGAATACACTGATATAGGTTGGCGGAACTCTCACCTTGCATGAACCACCCGTCATAAAGAGGGGTGTGTCTTATTGGTTGGGAAAGTATTCAATGCCCTGGCCGATTAGTCAATTGCTGAAATACAACTAAGGGTCCAAACTGCTGGATACCCTGCACACCCACAGTCAATATGTTCCGAAGATAGTGACTGGCAAATATATGTATGGATTTCCAAAACAACCCTCCATAATGAAAGATAAATAGCATTAGCCATAGAAGATGCTAAAGCACATACCTTGTGCATACTGGCTGCTGAAGGGGGAGGTAAATTACTCGATGCATAAGTCCTGAGGATAGTAGCACACAACCACTGTAATATGGGAAACTTAAACTTCTGCCGTCTGACAGAGCAATAATAACTCTCTTGAAAAATCTGTGCCTGGTTGTGGGACTATCAAGATAAATACACAACCCCTTAACGGGACACAAAGATAAATCTTCAAAATCATACAAACCTAAAGTTGATGATAGTGCAGGAATATACAACTGTCTCGGTTTCTTGCCCTGCTAACTGATTCTTAGCAATAAAATCACACGTTAGTTCTAAGTGGAACGAATCATGCGCTGTTAACATCCCTCTGCGTTTAAGTAGGATAGATTTCCGCAGTTCCTTCATTAAATTTACATAATACTGTCCATTGATTGTAGTTCCTGGTAGCAGATAATCTACCAGTATTATGCCTATTGCATCCTAAAATACAGTGGCCATTATCTTGCCAGCCGATGTTTGAGTGCAAAACTTTTAGGAGGTGGAGAAGAAGGGTGCTTTCTTTGAATGGATTTCAATTTAGTTTCCGGGTCCCAGTAATGAATCCATGTTTCCTTCCCTGTCACCAGACGTGAAAGAAACCCAGCTTCATCAGCGTTATAGAGATCCAGGAGCTCTTGACAACTTTTGGGTCTGTGATGGCGATTCGAGAACTGAGGGACCCATCTTGCAGATACCTTTGACATACCAAGATGTTCATGAATTATGGTTTTAACTGTACCAACTGATATTTGGAACTCTCTAGCAAGTTCAGAAATTTTCACTCGTCGGTCAGACATAATTCTTCTTTCGATGGCGGCAATAGTTTCAGGTTGGGTAGCATCTGATGGCCTACTGTAAATTCTGAATCAGACCATGCTTTCTAAGCAATGTCCTGAAATAATCTATCTCTTTTATATGTACAACAAATAACGAAGCACCTTTAGAATCCCCCACCATGAAACCCCAGGAATAATAATGCCCCACAAACCCTGAAAAACAACTAACCCTAAATAAGTGACAGGAAATGAGGTCAAAGGGTTAAAGTCAGTAAAAAAATACCCCAAGATAGAATGAAAATGTAAACACCAACAACAGTAATTTTATTCACCAAAGTAGGTCAGCCAAGGTCATGGAGTGCAGAAAAAAATACAATTGTAGAACAATGTTGACGTCATGTTGACGTCATGAACAATTGAATGCTCTTGCTCTTATTTGGTGGGGGATTCTAAAGTCAGGCCCAAATAACATAGAAATGAATGGAATATTTCGATAATTGCAAACTTGTGGCAACATTTCTTATCAGTATCAAACACATTACCGAATGTACCCAACAGCAATTGCCTCATCATACAGCAATTGCCTCATCATGTTTATCATTGTTTTACGTGCTTATTATTGAGACTTTCATTAAAACAACATATTTTGGGCTTCAACTACAGTGAAAATGTCATTTTAACAGCCATACATGTTTAAACTCGGCATATTGTGTGGTGAGTCCATGTGACTGGAATATTACGACTGTACTCTACACTACACTAAATATTGAGTTGTTGAGATAACTTTAATACCTTGTTAATTAAAATTGTATTGTCAACTTGTATAAATATTTGCTTCACAATCCTGTATCAAAGCATACGTCATGTCCACATCTCACTCAACACAAAGAAAATGATAACTGATCATGTAAGATAGAAAGAAAACAGGGTGTACACTGAATAGCGCCTGTAATTTCAAAGGAGACTTTGCTGACCAACAAAGGTGATTTTCTATGAATAAGCAACTCATTTATTATGTATTTTTTTGTGGGTGTAAAATACCAACACTGTTATTTAGCAAGTACTGACCAAGTTTCCTGAATCGACAATAAAGCATCATCCCTTGTCATATAGCTGAATGAATGCTGGTCGTTTCTGCCCTAGGTCGTTTTGGACCTAAGTCGTTTCGGCCCACTACTTGGTCGTTTCGGCTCTTACCCTAGTCATTTCGGCCCTTACCCTAGTCGTTTTGGCCCTTACCCTAGTCGTTTCGGCCCTTATACTTTTATTGTTAATAGAAAAACTCAAAATATGGTTCAATAATATATAAACTTATAATTTAATGTCATTTAGCACTATTTAGCTAAATGGTGTTATCAGCCGGCCTTCACCACAACTTAATCCTAACATAAATCTTTTCTGTTTTAATTAACCCATTATAGACTTGCACTTACATACGGGCACAAGCATAGGCACACGTACGCACACACGCACGCATACACAATACACTAATTATTTGTACCACTTTACTACAAATCTATTTCGTACAAACACATGGCAAGTACCATTTATAACAATACCACGTGTCACTGTTGCCAAACAAATACGACACTTCTGCTAACGTTTCCATGACGTCACTTGACAACCAGTCGCCGCCATCACTACAAAGAGTAAACAACATTGAGACACGCATAATTTCATTACCCACCCTTCCCACCCTTCCCACACTCGTTCTCCAGGATTAGCTTCATGTACATTGTATTGCAGAGATGTGTATATAAATCGTTATATGTTTTGTTAATAAATTATGTCAGGTGGAGGCAAGGTTCGGACGGGCGCTGGATCAAGCAATTTTGCTTGATAAATGCTCGGTTGCCTGCTTTACAGCGGGAGCCCATTCCAGCCCACATGTTTTCCGTGGGTGACCACAAACGCATATAGCTCAACTGCTTAGGGTACAGTAGAGAGCTTGTTATCATTGTTTTTCGCTGCTTGCTGGGAGTTTTCCCCTTTGCTTGATGCAGCGTCCGTCTCTGCCTTCCACACCTTGGCCTATTTATCCCAAACATTCTCTTAACTTAATTTGTTGCCAGTCTGTTTTGGACGTATTTAATCTAAGAAGTACCTTCTTTGATGGGCATTTTCTAGAAGTTGGCGTGATGAACAAGCTAATAATCTAAGAAGGTTCGGCTGATAATAAGTATACATGTTCATTATTTCCAACACCAGTCAAAAATTAGTGCCAAATCTGCACAACTGTGTCTGCGTCTCAAATCTGCACAAATCGTCGATAACATACAATTATTTATAGTATAAAAAATTTAAACTTATCTCAATTTCATTCAGTTTGAGCAGTGTTTGGAGTATACAGGGTTATTGGAAGACTAATTATTGGATAAACACAAGTTCACCAGATTAGTGAGCTTGTAATTACTGTATCTACACAATTACAAGTTCAAGTTAATTAATACGATATTATCGTTTTAATCTTTATTATTCGTAAAGTGAGAGAAACATGTACAAACTTTCAAAGTACACAGTAATATTTACCATTCGGTCATTTGTGCATTAACTCATAATGTCAAAGTACAACGACTAACACAAGGGCCACAACGACCTGACACCTAGTTGAATAATTGGTCAATAAATGTAAAAAAGTTAAATCTGCAGCATTTAGAGTAAATCTTTTCAAAATGTATTATTTTGAAATGTGTGTGTTTTTAGTTAAAAATAAAACTAGGAATCCGCAGACAACAATGTCGACCTTTGCACTTCCAGAAGGGACCCTGAGACGGAGAGAATACGAGAAGAGACTCGAATAATAAAAGAATAATTTAAACGAATATTTGTCAGCAAGTTTTAAAATGATTTTATTAATAATTAACTTAACGAAAGTCGATCACATCATACCATACTCATACTAGCCTAGTTGATGAAAGGTTAAACTGAAAGTTCGATCAGACACTCACTTCTTTATATCAGCTGACAGAGACAAATGTCAATTAACAGTCTGATTACCTGCGATAACATAGGAAAGAAGGCGGAATGTTGTCTCAATCTGACCAACAGAGTCAGGATTTTCACGAACATTTCGTTTATACTGCGCAAATATGTTCCTTAATGTCTCAGACATTGTTGTTGTCGTTTTCGAACCGGCGATTATAAAAACGGGAACTTGCCAAAACGGCTCCACTGCAGAACGGCTCCAAATGAATCGGCCAAAACGGCTCCAATTGGACAAAACGGCTTTACTTTTATGAATAATTGATACCTTTATTTACAATTTATATCATGAAGTAATTGTGATTAGATACACAAAAAATGAAAACTGTGGTTTGTGTTATTTATAATAATGTATTTATGTCAGCGGCAATAAGAAGAATTAAAGTTGCTAGCAACCTCTAGGGCTTTGAAAAAAACAACAAAAAAGTTTTTAAATAAAAGTTTGGGATTTTGTTTCATAAAATAATACCTCCAAAGGCCTGAGCAAGTGATTATTGTTACTTAAGAGACATAAATGCCACTTTATTATTGGGTTGTTAATGATAAAACACTTAATAACTTGTCCCTGGGTTAAATATTAACAAAGCCTGTAAAGAATAACAACAAAACTAAAGAAACTCAATGGTGGCTAAAGAGATATTTTACGTGTGCATCGCTCAGTTTCAGCTGTGTACATACAGAAAATATCTAGAAGTGAGTGTCGCCAAATACAAGTCATCCTTGTGACTTAACCGTTCATAATTTCTATAAGCACTTTGAACAAAAGTTGTTGGCAAGGCTATTGGTTTTTAAATGGTAAAAATATTGATGCATTTATCATTTGCCGTTAGAAAGAAAACGGCAATTGAAGATTTTTTATTAGTTCAATTATCTCCCTTTAACTTTGCAATATATGACCTTGAGCTTAATATACTTGATAAAACATATAAATGTCTATTTAGTTAATATAATTAACAGTCATAATATTTATAACTTTGCTATAAAAAAAGAAAACTAGTTGCAATTTGGATCCATTATATTTTAGATTTTTTATGGCAAATTGACCGGAAGTCACGTGACATAGGTGACGTTTCATCATTTTCATTTGATCTACATTGACTGTCAAATAGTAAAATCTAACTTATTTAAAATCTGGCTTGTAATTATATTTTCAAGAC
>JAULCD010561041.1:0-14301 GCA_032361085.1 Calliostoma canaliculatum | reverse complement strand
TCTGACACACTATTCCCGATTACGAGGTATTTGTCAATTCATCGGTCTCATTTGGTGTCAAACGGACTATACCAGTATTTTAAAGTCATTTGTTAATGGCATTCTCTCACAGTCAACGAGAACCAAATAATATTTTGATACAGATTCTTATTTGCGCCATCTTCGTTTTGCAGTTTATTTTGTGTTCTTTTGACATTGACTTTTCAAATATGTGGACTGCTTTCCGGTCGGTGAAGAACTCTTAAAAACAAATTACTTCTAGTTGTTTTCAACAGCCTGGTTTTTAAAAACTGTAATCGACATGCAAAGTATTAAGCCAAAATCGTTGTAAACTTTACACTTTCCCCAAAATTTTGCAACGAGTTTTGGTCAACAATCGGTGCACCATTTTGGGAAGGTGTATAAATTACAACGATTTTGCTTTGCAAGTCGTAAACCGAACCCATTGTTCAAATATATCAATCTCCTCAAAACCAGGGTCCCGCTCTTTAACGCAATCTTAGGCTAAGTTGATCATAAGTTATAAAATATAACATTGGCTTACGACTGTCGTAGAGCAGAGATACCTTTGGAACCGGTGCCATACGGCACCAGTTCCAAAGCGATATCTGCGCTACGACAGTCGTAAGCCTATGATAAGAAACAACTCCACGGGACATTGTTTTAAAAATCACTTACGATCATCTTAGCCTAAGTTCGCTTTGAGGAACGGGGCCCAGACCTTTTGTTGAATTTGTCTGCTCCACATTAGTCCATGTGTGTTTTTGTGGCTAGATTGCAGTGCTTCTAACGCGAATGTTAAGTACGCCATTTTCCCAATAACCACTTTGACTACCTTTCTTATTCACTGACCAAGCTAAGAAATAGCTTAGTCTGTTGCACTATGTTTCACTTCCTGCGCTATGGTGCACCCCTTTAGACAGCAACAGAGGAAATCGGTTTGAGTGTTTTCGCGCACTTGTTATGAACGTTATGCGCTAAATATATTTTTTATTTGTTTCATTCACATTTAAACATTTTGGAAACAAATCAATGCGAATTCTGGGGGTTACTGTAAACAAGTCAACATAAAATACACCGTGTAGATTAAGTATGTTTAAGAAGACAACATTTTCTGTATTATACAAAATGGCCGCGACCTTTGTTAAATCTAGTTAAATCTATCGCCTCTTATTTTCAAAAGTCAATAGTTGTTAACAATTGCACAATCAAGTAGTGGTTTTAATGTGCGAAAGTAGCTGAGAATATAATAAATCGATTGATACAAGTACTAAGCACGCAAATGTCATAATAAGTGCGCAAAAACGCCGAAACCGATTTCCTCCCTTGAAATCTGTGGTGATGCACCATATATAGCACAGGGGAGTAAAACATTGTGCACGTGGACCAAGCTATATTTCTTAACTATCAATGACCTCAACCCAGTGCGCCACTGCACAAAGCAGTTGTAACTCAACGACCTTATAAACATGGGCCCTGTTCCTCAAAGCGATTTTAGACTAAGTTGATTGTAAACGACTTTTAAAACAATGTCCTGTTTAGTTGTTTCTTATCATAGCCTACGACAGTATGTTATATTTTAGCACTTGAGAACGGAGCCCAGTGAGCCAACCGATATGGGTTTCAAACGCCAAAAAGCGTTGTAAACTGTTTATTTCTCAAAGAAAAACAAACTAAATTTTTATTTTGAAAGGGCAGAGTTTACAGCGTTTTAGCATTAGTAAACCAAAACCCATTGGTTCCAGGACATAGCTAAAAAAACATAGCTTGGTCCATTATACAATGTTTCTTAGCTTCTTGGTTTATGAGTGAGTGAGTGAGTGAGTGAGTGAGTTTTTGTTAAGTGCCGCTTGGGCAATATTACAGCCATTAGCGGCGATCTTGGTTTATGAGAATGTGGAGTTACAACACCTTTGTGAAAAGGCACCAAGGCTGGTTTTTGCACTTTCTCATTAGACATCTTAAATACTCCTCAGTCAGACCAACTTCTAATTCGATTTCTCGCTGATTCCAACAAGAAAGTGGACTTCTTAAGGAGGTCAGTTGTCTCCCTTGACTCAAGAAGAATTTTAAACTATCCAATGAAAAATAAAGGGTCAACAATTTGTTCCTCTGAATATTTATTCAAGATATGGAAAATACTGACAAAGTAGACACTGAGTGCCTGGCACTTCTGTTATTGCAGGTGGATTGTGGGAAATAAATAACGCAATAAATAAAGAGACGCAATGACCAAACACAATCATACAAATTACCACCCACACAACTTCTCAACACCATCTCAACACATACAAAGAAAACAATCCTTTTTGATCAAATTTCATAGTTTTTTTCAAATTATAACCGAAATCTGTATTTGACAATCAACACCCTCTTTTTTGCAAATAATATCAAATAAAGATATTAACCCTTGGAGTACCAACCTCAACATTTATCCGTTTCATTTTCCGAATTCCAATCTGAATAGGCTGTTGAAAACCTCTCCTGTGATAATTTGCTTAAAAGAGCTCCTTTAGGAGCTCTTTTAAACAAATTATCACAGGATAGTTTTTCAACAGCCCAATAATGTCACTGTTTTAAGTCTTACTAAACTCAAATTGGCACTCCAAGGGTTAATAGAACTTTCTCACCAATGGAATGCTAATCCCGTTTTTGCAATGAATAATTGGGGATCGTTTTAATTTTCTTGTGCAATCAACAAAGTATAAAAACTACAAACTGTGATGAAATTAAATAGATAACTTCTAAATTGCTGTAGTTGAGTACACATGAGTACACAAAAAAAACGAAAGACAATTCTCCGACAAAACCAAATACTCTTATGTGTTATTCTTCACTGCTTGATGATGACTAGTATTGTTTAAAAAAAACCCCAACAACTCAAAAACAGTAACCTTTTGTAAATAATTTTAAACACCCTTTCTGAACTGTATATGTATGTTAAGTCTAAATAACACACTCATCTACCAACTTGAATCGGAGCGAGTTGGAGTTTAAGACAGTTTTTAACAATACAGTCAAACCTCGTGAATGCGAACAGTGTCATTAAAAACGAACAGTGTTGTTAAAAACGCTCGAATAGTGAAATGGTCAGGTTGCTGAAATGAATCCAGGGCCCTGCTCTTCAAAGCGATCTTAGGCTAAGTTGGTCATAAGCCTTATAATATAACATTGGCTTACAACTGTCATAGTGCAGAGATCGCTTTGGAACCAGTGCCATTCAGCACCGGTTCCAAATCAATTTCTGCACTTCGACAGTCGTAAGCCTAGGATAAGAAACACTCTCATGAGCACATTACTTATTAGTTTACCGATAATAAGTCCCGCTATTGTTAGGCAATTTGGCCACCATGCCGAATCAACAATCGGATTACTGGCGCGAAATCAAATACAATTAGCTAATCTGTTGCAGATAATTGATGTTCGAAGTTAATTGACGTTCGAAGTCGGAGACAGAAGCATCGGATTAGTGAATACACAATTTATGTGTTCATGTAGTAAACAAGATTGGGTGCGGTAATCGAATTACCGGTGTTCGCATTCACGAGGCCTGACTTTATTTCAGTTATCAATTTGAATCGCATCCTGGAAAATCCATACTATGACATCTCCAGAGATCTCATAGCATGGATTATTCAGGATGTTTGAATCAGAGAATTGAATTTTTTACAACAGGTTATAACAAAGAAAAAGTCTGGTTTGAAGAGAAATCCGGATTAGGCTGAGTCCGCTTTAGACAAATTGCATTGGAGATAACATGTACACATAACATGGATTGAACAGATATTTAAAAAAGTAAAACCTTAGGAAAACTGAAATTCATTTAACTTCATAGGGGAAATAATCAGTTCTTTAAATTACACAATTCAAAACAATCTTATAATAAAACATTTTGGCCAGTCTTCATTTTAACAAGGTTTTAAACAAAGTATTTACAAACATATTTGTTAATATTGTTAGCACTTACAATTTTCAACTCAAAATTAAGATATAGCACAAATAACTGCAAAAAATAGTTTCTTTTTTAAATGAACATTTTATGGTAAATTAATATTTTTGGAAAAAAACTATAAACAGAATAAATAAAGAAATTAAATAAGGCATCCCGCTGTGTTGTTCAATAAAAAAACAAAAAAACATTATTGTTTAAATTATGTTTACAACATCAAGGCATTGAAAATAGTGGTATAAATGTTGTTTTTAATTGTACATAACTTTGTAATTCTCATTGTCAAAATTATATAACCTTTCTCATGACAACATGTCCATTTGAATATAATAGGTATATATGTTGATTTGTCAATACCTTAAGAATGTTGAAAAGCTATTCTGCAAAAAATAATTAAAAGAGCTCCTTGAAAAGCTCTTTTAAACAAATTATCACAGAATAGGTTTTCAACAGGCTGTAATAATTAAAATTTAAAAATGAAACCGACAAAATTTTGAGCTCAGCTCTCAAAAGGCAACCATGCCAATGGTATATTTGTTTCAATCTATATTGCCTGTTGAAAAGATATCCTGTGATAATTTGTTTAAAAGAGCTCCTAAAGGAGCTCTTTTAAACAAATTATCACAGATTAACTTATCAACAGCCTATTAAAGTCACAGTTCGGACAAAGGAAGAGACAATGTTAGGTTTAGCACTATACTGTGATAAACATTATCAAGGACATCTTGTAAGAAATCCCACGAAAGACAAATGTATTTTGCAGACATGCAGTGTTCAACATTCACCAAACTGACAAAACTCAGACAAGCAGATTTCTTATCGGTTCACGCTTCTTCATGTGGCAATATGCGAAATTTCAGGGTCGAAACTAACACCGTTTTCAAGGCGTTAGTTTAGACACCGAAACGTCTTGCCACATAAAAAAGTGGGAACCCATAAACAAACCTGCTTGCCTGTATCTTACTACTTTTACATGTCACTTCAACATACAAAACTCGTTCACACCAGCATCCTTCTTGCACAAGAACGTTACCATTTAAAGGCCAACTTTGAATCATTTATACAACACTCTAAGTTTCATGATATCCTCAAGAAAGTACAAAAGCACTATAAGCAAACTGGTAATAAGCTACTATCACTTGCAACTGTAAGCACATTGCTGACCAAACGCATGCACATATACACATTTAGCTGATACTTCTTTCAAAGTGTCCCATAATCCTCAGGGGCAGATCCAAGAATTGTGGGAAGGGGTGGGGTGGATTGGTTTGGGGTGAGTGTTACAACAATGTCAACAATGCTGGAAATATTGATTTCATACAGACAAACAGTAAACAAACATGTTTACATAAGTTTCAAAAGGGAGGTGCTGGAGCTGGGGATGGGGCTGGGGCTGGGGCTAAGGCTGGGGCTAGGGCTGGGGTTTTCTGGAACCCCTGGATTCATAAGTGATCCTTTATCATTATTAGTCTTATGCTGAAGCGTGATGTCGACACGTGATAGTAATTATAGTACACTAAACATATGGCTATTATAATTCACATATGGCAATCGTTCTTGGACTGAAACCCTAATTTCAGTCAGTTACCATTCGTCACACATCACAAGGACCTGTTGTGTATGGACTCATTCGTTCTGGAATGTTCTTCCATCTTTAATGATCACTGTGTCAAAAGGTACGGTTTACAAATGCCAAAATCGTTTTAAACACTGCACTTTCCAAAGAAAAACTTGTTTTTCTTTGGAAAGTGCAGTGTTTACAACGATTTTGGCATTCGTAAAACAGTTTACAATTATTTTGAAATTTGTAAACCATACCTATTGAACCAGTCTGGCAATGTCAGTGATTTTTTACCTGTTATCTGGCAGAAAAAAACACTTTCCGTCTATAAATAGATGAACAGCATCACAAATTGTAAATGCACTTCTTTCAATATCCACAAATATCCCAATTGTTCACAAACTGGCTGCAACATCTTCGTGTAACCTCATGTAAAAAAAACCACTCAAAATTCACAATAAATAACCCAGTAGGTCTCAACTACCGACTGACATCCGACTCCTGCCCGAACTCTGTTCTCTGACTAGAAACCACGGGAGTTTGAATCACACATTTGAGTTGAGCTCTTGGTTTTTTCTTGGGCACAGGTTCCGCGCAGTTATCATCAGAATCAAAGAGGAAGTCCGCCTCCTCGCTGCACAGCAAGGAAGATCCAGCATTAACTTTCTTCCTCTTCTTCCCCGGGGACTTCCCCGACGGAGAAGTCTTGTGACTGTCGGGACTGATCGAGGTATCTGAAAGTTGTTCAAAGCACTGCAGTGTTGAAGTTTTATCTTCCTTCGTAGCAGGGCTTTGCTTAGTATTTACTGTCTTTGGAAATCCCTTTTTAGGTTTTGGTGACCCTATTGTGTTTTTCTTTGGTGTGGTCTTACCTTTCATTTTTTGGGGGGACACTAACCCAGCACTAGTTTTTTTCTTGGGACTATTTTCACCCTTAGCTGTTTTTTTCTTTGGCGATGATAGTTTTGTTTTCGGTTCATTCAAACTTTCAACTGTTGTTTCAGTGAAGCTTGAGGATGCTCCAATACTGCGTTTTTTCTTGGGTGATGGATTCTTCTTAGTTTTAACTTCATTGGTGGGCATTACACTGTTTCCTGATGGGGAACTGTCATCACTTTTCATTAACTTACGAGCTTTTGAAACTGGTGTCTTTTTGAAAGGAGATTTAGGCTGTGACTTAGTCTTGTTTGTGTTTGATAGTTTTTGAGTGTCACTGGACAAGGTAGACATTTGCATTTCAGCTTGCTTCTTTTTGGACATTTTCTTTGGAGAGGACGTTGTTTCATCTTTTGGTAAAACATTATTCTTGACATTTTTCTTTGGACTGCTACTTTTGGACAAACATGCAACTGCAGGAGTTAAGGGCGTTTCAATGGAAGGGTTAGTGTGTGGAAACACTGTGATTAGCGTAACTGTTCCGGTGTCCAAAATACTTTTATTTTTCGTAGATTGTTCGGGAGAAGCCGTTTTCACAGCTAGTGCTGGTTTGACAATATCTCGAATAACAGAACAAGCCTTATTCTCCACTACAGGAGGAGATTTCTCATTTACTTCAGCATTCTTTTTCACTTTTTTCTTTTCTTCTTTCTCCTCTGATACTTTTTTCTTTTCTTCTTTCTCCTCTAATGCTGCTGGAAGTATCGGTCTTTGCTTGGTCTTGGCTTGTTCCGAGAGTTGCATTTTCAACATCTTGTTCTTTTTCTTTTTCAGCAACACTTCTTCCAGAGGAATTTTCCTCACATATTTTCTTTTCATCTTCTTCTCAGGACTAGATCCAGGAGTTTCTGAGGACCCTTCACTCACACTGAGTGAACAGACCCCATCTGACTCAGCAATAAGTAGAGTTCCTTCGTCTGATGTTCCCTGAATGCCCAACTCAACTCTGCTCTCTTTTCCTTCAGACTTGGGTTTGTGGGACATCACTTTGGTGGGTGAAGCATTAGATTTCACTGGTTCAAGTTTGACATCTGTTGATTTTCTGCTCTTTTTCTTTGGACTAGGTTTCAATTCACTTACTTTTTCACCGTTTATACTGCTTTTCTTTTTCTTTGGACTTGTCTTGGGCTTAATTTCTTTTTCATCTCCTATAATTTCTTTTTTCTTTTTTGGACTTGGCTTTGTTTCAATATCTTTTTCAACCTTCATGCTTTCTTTCTTTTTCTTTGGACTTGGCTTGGACTTAATTTCTTTTTCATCTTCCTTAGTTTCTTCTTTTTTGATGGGACTTAGCTTAGATTCAATTTCTTTTTCAGCAATCACATTTTCTTTCTTTTTCTTTGGACTTTGTGTGGACTTAATTTCCTTTTCATCTTCCACCGTTTCTTTTGTTTTCTTTGAACTTGACTTAGATTCATTTTCTTTATCAGTTTCAATATCTTCTTTCTTCTTCTTTGGACTTTGTGTCGACTCAACATCCTCATCAATACTTTTCTTCTTTTTATCATTTTTAATTTTTTTAGCCTTTGTTGGGCTCTCAGGAATGTCCTTAGTGAGACTCTCAGCTCTTGATGGGGATGACTTTTTATTCTTGACGTCACTCCTTAAAGACATGTCTTCAGAAGGGCCTGTTTCTTCACGAGTGGGTTTTACAGTTTCTCGTTTTGAATCTTTTTTCTTTGATTTGTCCTCTGTCTCCTCCTCCTCTTCTTCTTCGGAATCTTCTTCTTCTTCTCCATGATCTGGGAGGAGCAGCTGCTCCATCCAGTCCACCTCTGGGTTCCACAGCATCGGGTCGTACACACTGCCCTCGGCTTCATCTTTATCATCTGGCTTCTTCTTCTTCACATAGGTCCAGCAATGCTTCTTGCGACGATTCTTTCTCTTGACGCCTCGTGGCCAGCCACCTTTCTTCTTTCTTCCATGCTGTTCTTCTAATTCTGCTTCTTTGCTCTCAAGTTTAGCTAGTTCAAGTCTCTTTATAAGTTTGAGAAGGTCTTCTTCTTCCTTGACATCTTCCGGACTCAACAGACCCTTTTGTTGACGAGACTTCCTGGCTGAACAGAATGCACGATAATGGTTGGCAAGACTTTTGAGGTAGGTGAAGTGTTTAGAGCAATATTTACATGTGTGTCTAGGTTTCTGAGCCATCTCTTCCAACAGCGTATGCTGAACTGTTTTCATCTTCTGCAGTTTGTCTCTTCCAGAACACTTCTTGGCGTGTCTCTCGAGCAAAGACAGCGTCTTGAATGTATTCTCACATCCATGACACTGGTGAGTTTCAAGAACATCAGTCATTTCTCGCCTGCGAACATGGTTATGTGGATTATACAACAGTTCATAATTCCTTCTCTTTCTATTCTTTGTTGGACTGTCCGAAAAGGCATCAGTCTTCTTTTTACGGGGGCCAAAAAGACCCTTTGGACGACCAGGTTTTCTGGGAGCTTCTGTTGTTGCTTGTGACCGTTGTTGCTGCTCACTCCGCTTGGCTTTCATTGTTTCCATCATCTGCTTCCTCATCTTCTTCCTGTACTTCCTCCTCTTGGCTGCCAGAGTTTCGTAGTTCTTCGGATCACAGTTGATGATATGCACATGCAGTCTGTGTATGTGCTTGAATGTAGACCCACATCTGGTGCAAGTGAACACTTCAAGATTACGACAGTCTTCTGGGAATGGTTGCGACGAGGCCAGAAGCCCATAGTTACACGGCCATGTATAGAAGAGAAGATCAATGTCATTGCCGTTTTCCACCTCTATAAAACTGAAGTCTATGGAAGGATGCTTCTTGAAGTGATGACGCATCAGAGCATCCATCTCTGTAAAGTGTTTCTTGCAAACACCACACACATAGTTCACCTGACCATTGGAGCCAAAAGCAATTGTCTTGAAGTTATTGCTGGGAACTGGACTCAACTGAATGGAAGGCTTACATCTGATAACTTTACCCTGTGGAGGGACTTCCTCTTCTCTTGGTTCATCCTCATCAGAAATATTCACCACAAGTTCTTCCAAATCTTTCTCATTCCATTTCTTTAGTCGCAGATGCTTGAACATGCTTGTTGGTGACCTAAGAATATGTTCATAAGTTTCCATGACACATTTTTGATGAGCATCACATTCGCATGGTCCTCTAATGGAAAACTTTACATCATCTGCGTTCCTAGGCTCGTTTGATGAACAGACTCGATCGATGATGTCAGACAGGATGTCAGACACGATGTCTTCTGGAGTGTTGCTTTCTGGAACCTTCTCACAAGCTCTGTCTGTACAGTTCCCGAGGCCAACACTTATAGCACCCTCTTTGGTGCAGCATGTGTTGTTGTTGTTGCCCTCAAGCATCTGCTTCAAGTCGGATGTGATGTTATTGGAGGCCACCTCACTCAGGATAGACTCTACAACCCTCTTAATGTCACGGTCAACTGTTCCTTCCTTCTCCGCCATCACTACTGCATGAGAAGAATCACACTTATCCCAGTCAGTATTTACAACTGGTGGCTTTGAGAATACATTGTCATCACCATCTGCCATTGCAACTGTTGTTAATACAGAATTTGGTTCATATTTCTGTATGATTTGTTTGGTGACACCAGAAGAGTCAACTGTTTTATTGTATTGCTCTGTATCACTTAATAAATCATTTGTGAGACCAGTTTCAATGCCCACAGAGTTGCTACACAAATCTGCATCATTCCTAGAAGTTGCATTATTTCCTGAAGAAGAATAGTGTCTCCTCACATTGGATTGTAATGAATTTGCTGTTATGATACTTGAAGCCAACTCACTTAATGTTCTAACTTTCACACAATGGCCACTCTCTTCTTTATTATCTGCCTCTTGTACATTCACAGCTATATCTGTTTGAAGTTGTCTTTCATTCTCAACAGTTTGAACATTTGTGAATGATTTACACCTAACATTTTCTGATGACGAGACCCACTTTTCAGAGAGTTCCGATTTATCTGTTTCAGCAGAATCAGCACTAGCTGCTGGCAGAAGCTGAAGAGCTTGGATAATTTCATTCTTACGCTCTTCGTTCTTTGACTCAACACACTCTGAAATGTTTTCGTTCTTTGACTCAACACACTCTGAAATGTATTCAGTCTGAATTGCCTCATCATCTGTTATCCCCTGAACGTGTCCATCACTTTTATTTGTGTCAGTACATGCCTCGTCCGAACTGACATTTTTGTCAATAATATCCAAACTACCACCAGTAGTCTTCTCTTGCATGTCAACACCCTTGCTGAGATCTTCTTCAGGTTTGTTCTTAATGATAGCACTCTCACTGGCAACATCACTTTGAGAATTGTTCTGAATAATAAGATCTTTGCCAGCAACATCTCCCTCAGGATGGTTCTCGTCTTGTACTCCTTCCATCGAGAGTGACGAGGCTTGAGCAAGATCAGTCGGAAGTTTTTTGTTAATGTCATCTTGTTGTGCAGTCACCGTCTTTGTTTCTTCTTTTGTTGTGTGAATATCACACAGAACTAATGTTTTTTCTTCAGAGGAAACTGTCATACTCTTTGCCTCTTCCACAGTTTCAGTATTTGTTGTTCCCACAGGGTCCTGTATCGAGTCCTGTATTGGGTCCTGTATCGGGTCCTGTATTGGGTCCTGTATTGGGTTCTCTATTGCGTCCTCTATTGGGTCCTCTATTGGGCCCTCTATTGGGTCCTCTATTGGGCCCTCTATTGGGTCCTCTATTGGGTCCTGTATTGGGTCCTGTATTGGGTCCTCTATTTGGCCCTCTATTGGGTCCTCTATTGGGTCCTCTATTGGGTCTTTGATAGTGTTGGATGACACTTCAGCATCTTCAGGATCACTTGTGTCTATCAGAGGCTTTTCTCGGTCCTCATGAGAAATAATTAAAACTTTAAACACTTCAACTTTATTTGTTCCTTCAGGAATATCTGCTGTTTCTTTTTTATTAATGATCGATAACTCAGACAATTCTTTTAAGGTTTTAACATCAGCCTTAGCTGCAGCCCCCAATGATTTACCAACTGAAGATTCTGTTTTTGCTGAAGTAACTTCTTCAGTGTTAAGTTCACATTCTTTCTCAGAAATACACAGACATACTTTGGCATCTGTTTTACCAGTAGAATCAGAGACAAGCAATGTCCCCACGGAAGTATGTTGTGTATTACTGTCAGTTGTCATCTGCTTCTGGTGATCACCACTCTCTACTCCCTCCACCAGTTGGTTCATCTCACCTCCATTGTTCTGCTCACTAGAGGACTCAGCTTTAACACAGGGTTCCAGAATTCCTGCTTCTAGTTCACTTGACACAGTTAATGAGCTTTCTGTGGTCCTGTTGTGAATTGTTTCTGGTTGATGAGAAGTGAGATCAGTTAGTTGCATCTTCTCACACTGATCCAGCATATCAGACATACACTCGTTAACATCACAGTCCTCTCCGGTGGAATTGGCACAAGGTTGAATACTGTCTTTGGTGTTGGTATTGTCAACTGGATTTTCTTCAGAATCTTTGTCAACAGACATATCACAGACCGAGTCTGCATCTTTAACATCAGTCTTAATTTCTAAAAGTTTAGTTTTGTTTTCAACATTGGTTTGCTCCATGCATTCATTTGAATTGACATTTTCGCTGCCCTCAAAAGTTTTATTTGCAGTAGTTTGTACTGATTCTTCAACTTTGTTGGACAATTCTATCTTCACAGTTGGACCCTCAGGGACTTTTTCAATGGTAACACTATCAGAATCATGTCTTTGCTCCTCAAGCTCTAAAGCATATTTTGCTGACGTAGCTGGCAACACTGAGCTTTCCATCTGTTCACAACTGTCTATGACATTTTCATTCTCAGTTTTCAGTGGATCATTGTCCATTTTATCTGAAGAAGTTTTTGATTCATCAGTTTCTTGCTCAGTTTTTCCAGATGTTTCAGCAGGTTCTTGACTGTCCCTTACATCTAGGATGTCCTGGATATTGTCATTCTTAGTCTTCACAGTATCTGCATCGTCCGTTTTTGGAGTTTCCTTTAATTCTTCTATTTCTTGTTTTGGCTCTGTCTTGACCGGAGTTTTGGCCGGTTCCTGGTTGCTACTTTCATCCAGCATGTCCTTGTAGTCGAATGACGCATCACTGCTGCTTCTACTTCTCCTCAATCTCCTTCTCGCAGCACGCTCGTCTCGGAACTCGATCTTGTTGTACACGTTCAACAAATCGTCTTCTATCTCATAGCTAGCAATACCATCCCAGGGGGTGTAGGAACGAGGGAAGTTGTACTTGGACCACTCAATATCAAGTTTTTCTTCTGAAGCAATTTCAAAAACCGAATGGTAGTCCGGTATCCTCACATGCTTCTCATAATGGGTGAGTGCTTCCTGCTTGCCATCAATGTACTGGTCCAGGTTTGTGGCAATGTTTTCTGCTACATCGGCATAAAACTCAGCAGGAGTGATAGGAAGATAATCATTCACAACCACGCAGTCCTGCATCTTTGCTGCTATTCGTTGTCGGCTGATGGTTGGCATGCCATATTTCTTCACCCGATGTGCAAGCCTTTTGTGTCTGCACATGTTTACATAACTGTTGAATCTTTTTTTGCATATGATGCATGCAAAATGCAATCTAGCTTTCTTTTTCAGTTCTCTCGTCAAGCGAATTTCTTCTTCCCACAAATCCTCTTCCTCTTCAGAATCAAATTCTTCATCAGCAGCCAATGGTGGAGTCTCCTGAGTTTGGTTTTCTTCATTTACTTTCTTCATCTCTTCTTCCTTGTCATCTTCTATTGGTTCTTTCTTCACGACAATTTCTTCAGTCGTCAAAATTTGTTCTAGTTCTGCTTTTATTTTCTTCTTTCTCTTTCTTTTTAATCTTTTCCCGTCTGGCCCAATCACAATGTCAGGTTTGTTTTTGATGAGCACTCCATTAACCATGCCTTCTGGATGCTCCAGGTTAAGATGTTTGCGGAGACTCGCTGGGTGAGGGAACTTCTTGAAACAGAAGCGGCAGGAGAAGGTTCTCCCGAAGTGATACTGTAGATGCATCTTCATGTTGGCCTCACTCGGGAAAGCCTTGCCACACACTCGGCACGAGAACGGCTTGTCAGCTGAAAGGATAAGAATATTTGAATGTGAAAAAATACTTCACAACTTAAGGCTCAATAATAAAAAAAAAATGTGGTTCCGATTTCTTGACCTTGCCTACAACATAGCTGCCGACCCTAACTTTTTTTTATTATCATAATGACAAAAAATACCATTATATTATCTACTGCAGCTGAGAACCTATTTCATCTTATTAGCCCTTAAAGTGCTGAGTACAACACTTGCCCATTTTAGTTTTTAAATTCCAACTGATACAGGAGCTCATTTAAACAAATTATCACAGGATAGGTTTTCAACAGCACAAGGTGGTCACAGTTTTAAGACTGACTGAAATCTACTCATCCCTTTAAGGGTTAAAATTTGACATCAGGAAAAAAAAATTTCAATAATTTTTTTTTTTAATCCCGACCGACTTACCCTAAATTTTAAAGACATATAATCGGAACCACAACGTTAATTTTGTTTGGCCTAAATCATATTTGAGTTAACACTGTCTATACAAGGCATGATTTATGGTCGAGTTCCTTGCAGGATTGGAACATGCACCCTTACAGTCAGGCAACACTGAGAATTCCAACACTTTGAGATAAAACCATTAGGATACTCAGTACTGAATGTGGCTGACTCTGAGGGTGTCAACACGAATCATGTTTGGGATTTAACCACAAACAGTGACAGATGACCCACCTGACACTTTGTGACTTGAGGAGACTGCAGCCAGCATGTTGATAGGCTTGCTCTCTTCCTTCACCTCGGGAACCGACTCCTTCTCTTTGGCAGCCCG
>JAULCD010560930.1:0-14305 GCA_032361085.1 Calliostoma canaliculatum | reverse complement strand
TGTAAGGTTACTTAAGATTGGTGTAAGGATGCGATTAGTGTAAGGAAGCGATTAGTGTAAGGATGCGATTAGTGTAAGGTTACTTAAGATTGGTGTAAGGAAGCGATTAGTGTAAGGTTACTTAAGATTGGTGTAAGGATGCGATTAGTGTAAGGAAGCGATTAGTGTAAGGATGCGATTAGTGTAAGGTTACTTAAGATTGGTGTAAGGAAGCGATTAGTGTAAGGTTACTTAAGATTGGTGTAAGGATGCGATTAGTGTAAGGAAGCGATTAGTGTAAGGATGCGATTAGTGTAAAGATGCGATTAGTGTAAGGATGCAATTAGTGTAAGGTTACTTACGATTGCTGTGCCTTGGATCTGCTTAAAAGTTTTGAGTTGTGTGATAGGAACTAAAACATCGGTAGATAAATGTTTTGTTATCAGCTGATGTGTAAATCTAGCATTGTAAAGAATTCTATGTTGTAAGTGTTTTTTTATACGCTAATAGAATGTCACTTGTCAAAACAGAAAAGTAAACATCATGTGTCCCAAAGTTGTTCCGGGCGGCCTTTGAGTTTAACTATTTTGGAAAAAAGTACTTTCAAGTATACTGAACGAAAGACTAACTTAATTTTTAAGTCACTTGGAACTGATTAATTCACAATTCTGGATTCAGAAAAAGCTTTTTTAAACTTTTTTCCATCTTAATCTTGTCAGCATAATGAAACAAATATGAAAGAAACTATTTTGCACTTTTATTGATTTCACGAAAGTATTTGATAAGGTATGAATGGTAGGTCTTTGCATGAAATTACAAACAATAAAAAGGTACAAAAAGGGAAAGTACTAAACTTGACACAAAACATGTACTTTGATGAATAACCTTGTAATATGACTGAAAATGGTAAATAAACTTTCTTTTTGTTTGCCTGATACAAGGGGAAAATCAGTCTTCTTTATGAATGACTTATGTGTAGGTTAATCACTGTGACAGTATAAACCTTGAATATAGCGATGATAATTTAACTTATTATTGTGAGCCGTTAGTTCTCCTGTATGTAAAGTATGCTGTTTTAATTGCAGAAACCCATGCTCAGTTACAATGCACCCTTGACCATTTTTGTTGTAAGATGGGAAAATTGAAATTAAACATAGATAAAAAACCAAAATTATTATCTTTGGTACAGGGCCAGCAGCAAATAACAAAAGGCGTTTTACGTAATAAACTAAATGACAGAAATTGTTGAAACATCCCAAGCAAAAATAAACTCTAAGTTTACTACAATCACTACAGTTTAACATAAAAAAAGTAACTATAGTTCTACAGTAAATGTTATTGATTTTTACTTGTAAACTTAGAAGATATAAGCTAGTAAAAACGAGCAATTTGGGGGAATTTTACCTCTTCTACTTAACCTCCAGAGCTCCTGCCAGTATCTACACGGACTTAGATATCTATCTAAGTCTGTGCTATCTAGTAACAGGTTTAAAAAAAAATTAGAAACTCATTTTCTATTGAATTCATGGTGACTGAAAATTATGCTTCGCCAGTTTGCAAGTATTACTAGTGTTAAACTATTATCACTCCAATTTTACTCTAGTAAGACAGTACTATAGTAAACTAAAGTTAAATTTGTCCATTTTTGATAGTACTTCAGTATCACGTAGTAAGTTCCAACTGTAATAATTGTAGTTTAACATTGATAATACTATAGTTAACTTCATAGACTATTTTGATTATTACTGTAGTAATATGACAGTTTAAAAAAATATGATTACAAAATAACGACTATAATCTTTTGAAGTTAACTCAAGTACTACTATCATTGAACTATTATCACTCCAATTTTACTCTAGTAAGACAGTACTATAGTAAACTAAATTTGAATGTGTCCATTTTTTAAAGTACTTCAGTATCACGTAGTAAGTTCCAACTGTAGTAAATTGTAGTTTTACATTGATAATACTATAGTTATCTTCATAGACTATTTTGATTATTACTGTAGTTATATGACAGTTTAAAAGGATATAATTTAAGAAATAAAGTATGCTCTACCGTCATGTGTCTTATGATAAAGTATAGTTTTGCCCTGAACTATTATAGTTAAAGCACAAGGACGCTCTTTCTTTCCTAAGATGCCAAAATGATTTAAAATGTCATTTTAAAAACGTTTCCATTTGCTGTAAATTAACTATTCTTGTCTAGGAGTAAAGGAACGGCTGTTCTATGTTACCCATAGAAAATAACGGTAAAAGATTTGCAGCGCTTGAATTGACATAAAACAAAATAATTACATGTGTATTTTAGCTGCAACTAAACGAACACTGTTAATTGAAATGTATTCTGTGTTTCTTGTCATTGCCAACAAGAAAGCCGTTTTAAAATTGTACATTTTCCTTGACGTTTTTGCCGTTGACCGCTAATCACGTGACGCGGCCATTACTCGATCAACTGATTTTGGCGAGAGCGATACAATTTTTTCATTTCCTCTAACTCGGAATTAACCATATAGTCAGCGATGTCAGTGGTACTGAAAAGGTGTATATGGTGGGAATAACCGATGACAACTTTTTAAACACTGGTTTACGCAATGTAAGCCGTCCGTTGCTTGTAATAATTTTTGCTGTGGAAGCGGTAGACTCCCGTAGATCCACGCCTTAATTACACACAGCGACCTGACCAAAATATCTACGGGAGATCAAGGTTTCGGCTTGTATGTATTTTAACAAATTCATTATACTTCTAAAATGACTTAATCTTGTAAAATAGTTATGATAACTTCTCTTTGTAAACAGAAATGACACGATCAATCGGTACGTAACGACTGAAGAACGTCGGTAACCGGGTTACGCGTTTTAACGAGGGGGTATACATGTAACAGCCAATTGTGACGTCACGATTATGACGTAATTAAAAAAGCGTACTTTATCGCAGGATAAAGGATAGGCGGCGCCTTTGATCTTTACGCGAAGCATCTTAGAACAGTGCATATAGCTGTACGGTAATGAAGGCATCTCTTTGTCGTTTCACTCTCGGAGAGCTGAGCTGAACATTTGTCCAGTTCATTGTCCAAATTCCAAACTAGATAAGCTCTTTGAAACTTATCCTGTGAATATTTGTTAACCCTTAAAGTGCTCAACCCAACACTTGTCAATTTCCATTTACAAACTCCAACCTAAATAGGCTGTTGAAAACCTTTCCTGTAATAATTTGCTTCCTGTAGAAGCTCTTTTACACAAATTATTACAGGAAAGTTTTTCAACAGCACAAGTTGGTAACAGTTTTGAGTTGTACTCGCCCCAGTTCAGCACTGTAAGGGTTAAATGAGCTTAATTAGGAGCTCTTTTAAACAAATTATCACAGGATAAGTTTTAACATCACAAGGTAGTCACAGTTGTAAATCCTACTTAAATAAAGATAAATGGTGAAATCTTCAAATGTGAGATAATTCTGCTATCTTTGCTGTACACAATTCTACACGGGAATGTGGTGAATGAAGACACCCAGTGTGGCATAACATCAGTTTCATTATGGAGAAAACACAAGTACACCTACTGATCAAGCTACATTGAACCTACAGGTCAACCAGTAGGAGCTGTATGTTTGAGTTTAATCAAATTAACACAGGATAGATTTTTAACTTACTATCAGAGTTGGACCTTAGATTATTAATTAAAGCAGTCGGAAAGTCGCGTCCAATGGGTATTTGCCAATCTGGTCACATGTCGTACATTATACACTGATAATGTACTGACCAGACCTGACCTCATCTTGTTCCTGGATGCACAGACATTCAGTATTCATGAAAACCACACACTTTTTATGAAATGGAGAGTTTGAGTAACTTGTTTATTTGACTGTGCTTTAAGTACCGAAAAATAGAGAGAACTTGTTACATTACTTTATCAGGATAGAAAAGGCTTGTCACACGAACGGATGGTTCTGCTTTGCCTAGGCCTTTGTTTGTGCAACAGGCCTTTTATATCCCAATAAAGTACTTTCACTCATCCTCTATCCATTTCGTAAAACTGGCAATGTCATTAGAAATATAAAAGACTGATATTTAATCTTGTGTTGTGTTGCTTTGACAAAAAGAAAATCACAATGTTCCTCAGGGTATCTCAAGGACAGTCACCTTGTTATATTTATATCTTCCCTCCCATATAATGCGGGGGAATATAGCTAATGGGATGTCTGTCCGTTCATCTGTCTGTCATTATTTCATTTCCGGAGCTTTATGTTATTTTTAATTTTCTTGGGTTTCCATAGAAATAGTTTTAACTTTTTCTCAAAAAGTAGTTTAATTTCGTTTCCTGAGCTGAACGCAAAAAACGTTCAACATTTTTTCAACAAAACTTTGAATGTAGATCAATTAGCTGCTGAAGTCGTCTATTTTGTTATATTTGGAATTTTGTGAATTTTGTTTTTCTTTGTTTTCTTTAAAACATTTTGGACTTTGTCTCAAAAAGGGGTGCATTTTGTTTCCAAAGCCATGGTTTAATATTTTTCAACAAAACTTTGCAGATAGAACAATCAGGTGCTTAAATGGTGCCTTTTGCTATTTGGGGAATTTTATGATCTTTATTTTATTTGAATTTTTTTTGTTTCTATGGAAACAGTGTGGACTTTGTCATTTCATTTCATTTCAGGAACAAAACTTGATATTATTTAACAAAACTTTGCAGATAGATTAATCAGGTGCTGAAGTGGTGTCTTTTGCTTCTTTAGAATTTGTAATTTTAATTTTTCGCAATTTACATGGAAACAGTCTTGAAAATGAGCACATTTTGTTTAAAAAAACACTTAATATGTTTATGAATGAAACTTTACAGATATATTAAACAAGTGTTCAAGTAATACCTTATGAAAATTAGGATTTTTTTTATTATTGGTTTCTATGGAAACAGTCTTAAAAAATGTGCAGATTTTTTTCTGAAGTAAAACTAAAAAACCCGTTAAATATCAGAAAATATCTTTGAAACTTTACAGATATATCAAACAGGTGCTCTTGTGGTTCCTTTTGCTGCGTTTGTAGTTTTTATTTATTTTTGGGAATTTGCATGTAGACAAGTCTCGAATCTTATTAAAACTTTGCAGGGTCCAGGGGGATATGTCATCCTCTGATGTCTCTTGTATTATTTTTTTCCTCCACAATTTCACAATTGCCTGCATTTTCTGCTGGCAATCTTTGCTATCAAATTTTAAGATATTACTTTTTTTTTTAAATATCTTATTGCAATTCTATACAACATTCCTTATAGTAACCTCATTCACATTTTTTAGTGGTGTTTTCTGAAGTTTGAATATTGTTACTGTTATTATGGCTTGTTTTTAGCCAAGCCAATTATTATATATTTTTGTTTGTTATTTTTACCTCCACATGAACATCTGTACCTGAAGATACTGTGCTGATTACAGTCTTTTATTAAGTTTTTACATATTTGATTGAGTTTTAATTGCTAACAGTATTTTTGGTTACTGAATCTTGTTAGACTACATTGTCAGGCACTAGCTCAGTGTTAGCTTTGTGTATTAAGTTTGTGTTTTGCACCATTAGTTGACCTGAATCTGAACCAGTATTTGTAATCCAATTTGAGCTCGCCAGCCTGAAGGACAAGTGGGTTTGTGTTGTGACTGTTGCTAGATCAATGAGTGTCAAACTTGGTATGTACCTTCCTTTTAGTACATACAAAAGTAATCATGGTTTTTATATCTGAATTTAATTCTTGGCAGCCATTGTGAACAAGTTGAACATCCAATAACTTATGAAGCTGTTTTGTTGAAATGCATCATGTCTTTTATCATTAATGTAACACAGGACACATAAATAAGTTTTATATTTGTTTAATTTTTATGCAGTTTTTGCAAGTAAAACACAGCCATGTATTCATACAAACTGACCAGCTGTGCAACTGAATGTTATATGGTTCTAATAACAGTACACGCAGAATCGGGAGCTGACTGAGCTAAATATCACCAACATTTAAAAATATAAACTTACAGCTAATTCAGCATAGGTTTGTCTGCCACCACATTTTGTTGTTTGAACAATCCTTACTCTTTTAACAGGATGTAAGTTGGGTAGTCTAGGTGTAAACACATTTGACATCAGTTATAGTTTTACTTGTATTTCACCTCTGTGCTTTGTCTAGCACATGCAGGTGCTTCTGTGTTACAAACTTATTTAATAATGATTTTCATATTGGTCACCATAGCAGCTATGCATAAAAGCTTCAACTACAACAGCAGTTACATGTTGATGTGGAGCCATTGGCTTCATTCACTTTGAAAGAAGTTTTTAGGCGGTATTATGAAAGATGTTTTACCTTTGACCTTTGCAGAGAAGCACCTGCCATATATCTGTTTGTATTATGCATGTATCCAGAAAACATTGTGTCCTTTGGGTCAGTACAGCTGAACACAGGTGGACAACAGTGCAGTGGAACTATTTTCAACTACATTTGCATAATATACTTCTATTAGGATTTTATATATTTAACTGATTGGTAAAATGACAGATGAGTGTAAACATTGAAAATCATATTCATCATCACCATTCATTGTACAACCATTCAATTGAAAATGAAAGCATGAATAAACAATACAAGATGACCTCTGTGTTGTGTTTGATCACACAGGTTTCATTGTCATCAGTTAGTTTATGGTGCATTATATCTCTACACTGGACATAATGAATACTAAAATATCTCCATTTCTATCAACTGCACATTTGGTAATGATTTTATTAAGGAAGGTGATCCATCAAAAGAAGACATTATAGTGGTAAGTGGTGCACCACATACAATTGCAAAATGTGGGTAGGTGATATCTGCACACAGGTCATCAAAGAATTAACCCCTAAAGTGCTGAATGGATTCCAGTATAACTTAAAAATAACAACCTTGTACTGTTGAAAACCAATACTGTAGAGCTCTTTTGAACAAATTATCACAGGACAGGTTTTGAACAGTCTATATTGGTTAGACAAATCACACTGAAATGGACAAATTGTGCAGGTAAAGAGTAAAACTAGCATATTGGCATGCATTTATCAAAAAGTATAGGATATATTTACTTCTCAAAGTTTGCTAAGGTTTAAATGTTTAATGCAATATGCAATGATGACATCAAGTTGTATTGAATTTAAACCCAGTAAACAATAGATGACCTTTCTGAATCCACATCAACCCCACAGGGCAGGGGAAGGCATGTACACCATGTGTACACTGGTAAAATGTGACTGTCACAAGTATTAGCAACAGCTACCGACAATTCTCCAAATTGCGAAACAATGTCGTTGAACATTACACAACTGTCAATAGCAGGTATGGGATCCATGAGATGCGATGACAGTGGTCACATGCTGCCAGTAAAGAGGCCGTCACACCATGACGTTTTGGTCAACGTTCTCTGAACGTTTCAATCGTTCAATTTTTTAGCGTTCTAGAATGAGGATGACACATCTGGCGTGTGATTAATTGGGCCGTCACACTACGACGTTCTGGTCAGCGTTCTGACGTTTGAGGAAATGTTAGTAGTCGCCCATGGTTGCTGGTATAGAGCCAGAAGAGCGTTGTGTGAACGCTAGTGAACGTCGGTTACAAAGCATAGGTTTATAAACCCATATGCATGGACGTTCGGGAAACGCTCAAATGGCGCTCGTTTGACTTTAGTCTTCTGGCGCTATCCCAGCGACCATGGGTTTCCTCAAACGTCGAAGAACGTTGACCAGAACGTCATGGTGTGACGGCCCCATAAGCACCAGCATACAGTCTCTTGTAAATGTACAAAAGCTTATCCCTCTGATGAATACCTGTCATAGTGCCTATCACTAACACATGGAGATCAGTTCTCTAAGGCCTGCTGACTCCTCCTCAAACCATTAATGAACCACTATCTAATTTCTCGTGTTCGGCTATGTTGGCATCCTGAAATTACTCTTCTGCTCTACATGAGCATGTCAGTCGGTGAAGTCTAAACAGTACCTTGATTTGTCTGAACAGTACAAGTGTTCAATCATTGTCTAATTCCTCAAAGCGATTTTAGGCTAAGTTGATCGTAAATGCTAAAATATAACTTTGGCTTACAACTGTCGTAGCGCAGATAATGCTTTGGAACCGGTGCCATCTGGCACTCGTTCCAAATCGATTTCTGTGCTACAACAGTTGTAAGCTTATGATAGGAAACAACTCCACAGGACATTGTTTCAAAATCACTTACGATCAACTTGGCCTAAAATCATTTTGAGGAACGTTGCCCTGATCTCTCGCTCAATTTAAAGGTTCTTGCCTGTGATGCTGGGTGAGACATGTGAATGCTCTCCTTGACCACAAACCAGCTGACGGATTTGGACTGTCCCTAAGTTGAAATATCAACTGCGGTCACATTCTACAGTTCGTCAGTACCAACAAATGTTGATTCAAAAGTTCAATATAATCTTAGAAACTCTAAAAAATATATTGATACCTTACACAAGAATTAAATCTTCGTGTGATTCAACTAGGTTGTGGAATGAAATTACTTTTCAGAACAGAAGTTGTACTTCCAAAACAAAGTTTAAATCTAAGATCCAAAAACGTCCTGACAGTGTTTCTGTTGTTCCTGAGTATGGTGTGAGAAAACTGAATATTTGGCAAACTTGATTACATTATATATGCAGTCCACTGAACTATGATCTATTCAGAGTTGGAATATAAAACATACCACATTGTAAATGCTTTAATCCTTGTGAAAATTATGTTCCTCAGAGGAAGCTTTTACTGGCTCTAACACCACTGGAAAGTGGTTATTACCACACATATCGTCATGAACTGACTAACTGAAGTCAGGCAACAAGGACAGCAATGGTGAAGTCTATTGCAGTATATGTTCCCGAAGCTGGATGTAAATATGTATTAGATCCATCATTAAAGAACGACCAATCATTATGTGTTATAAAATCTTCCATAATGAGAGTCCCCGCCTGATGAGAGCTTTGTGGAACAGGACTCTGCTCCCTTGTCGTGTTGGGCTCAACAGTCGGCCGAGGAAATGTCATGAAGCAATATTGACTAATTCCATTTTAAGACAGCTTTGTGGAATGGATCCCACATAGTCAAATTTAACAGTCAAATAAAACGGTCAAACATGTTTTTTAATTATTTATTTTCCTGAAGCTCACTTGTTTTACAAAAAGCTGTTGATAAATGAGACAAGCAGTTGTGGAGGAACTTGTCACTGTGTGGAAGCCGTTGATATGTAAACTGTAATACAAACAATATGTCCATTATGCTACCCGAAAATAGGCTCAACTCATTGTTATAAAAATGAGTTCTTTTAATACTTACCGTGCGGCTCATGGAAATATCTGGGTCAAGCTACTAGCCATACCCGGATATTTCCGTGAGCGTACGGTAAGGGTTAAGGCTTCTTCGAAAACTAAAATATATATTTAATATGAAATCAATTTTCAGATGTAATTGTAAATAATAACTTTGATAGTACAGCAATTTTAGAGAACAAAATGTGATAAAAATATTTTTTAAAAAGTTAATGTAAAAAAAACTCCAAACTATCAGACATATTGTAGTTTGTCATGAATTAAATAAATAAGAGATCAAGTTTATTTATATATTTAAAGACTGAATAAACTTGTCAACTTGTGGACCATAAATCTACACCAGTCTGATGTGTAATCAAACAAGTTTTGTCAGTATCATAGACAAGTGAACAAATGTATGACAAGGTTATACTAGACTGCTACAGAGGTTTTTTAAAACAAGCAAAATGGTATGTAAATATTTAGACGTATATTGTAGCCCAAATCGAGATAAGACCAATATTGTCTAAAGTCAATTTAAAATTATTTTTTTTTATTATTATAAATATCTACGTGTTATAGTATGAAAATGCATTTGGTTTGTCTTTTGCATGGGCAGTTGTTTGTTTTAGACAATAACTAGTCGCAATTTGCTCTGCCCTTGTATCACTTTCAAGTAATACCGGTCATGTGACCAAACATTGTCCGCAGCAAATGAGTTAATGTAAAATTGTGGACTAGTTTTTCCTGATTTGGGCTGCCACAGATGTATTTCAATAAGGCTGCTTATGTTTCTACTTTGAACATTCAAAGCAGGCATTTAAAATACCTGCTTGGGTAAGACAGGAATGTAAGGGTGATGTCCTCATAACGAAGGAGGTAACAAAGTAAAACGTGTGCAGTATGTTACTACAGACTAACTACATAACAAACTGGATCAGTGTTTACCAGAAACCGCAACAACCGAAGCAGTTCTGAAAACATACCTTAAACCCTTTCATATCTTTACACAGAATGCTGTATATTCTAACCCTTTAAAGAAATAATAAATGACCAGTCCGTGAACGTTAACTGTTATAAACCTGTGCTTATACTGTGGCAATTTGTTTCAAAAGAGTGAGTGACATAAGAGTTTTACATGGCTTTCAGCAATATTTTAGCTATATCGCCATGTGGTGTACAAGAGGCACACCGAGGGAGTAGCAGTTAAAAAGTAAAGCTACAGCAAAAAATCCTCATTATAGGCGGCTTGTACGTCAAGCATGGGGTTACTTGGGTCCTATTCTTTCCAGTCCCCGAGTACACTCTCCGGAAACCCCACTGGGTTATCAATTCGTGAAATATGAAATATCAGTCTTCAGTAACCAACATGGGTCAAAATTCATAGATTCACCTTAATAATTTTAAAACTTTTATGTTGTCGGAACTAGTTATCGACAAAGTTTAAATATAAAGATCTAACCTCAATAGTTTTGAAAAATTATGAAAACTGTGTGTATGACCGGTGCTACTAGTCGGGCAGGACATGCTTACTCTTCGCGAATGCTAGATCACCAACCAAACTTATCGAGAGTGGAGTGTCCCGGAAATGTTCAGGGATTACCTATCCAATTAGTGCCTGTCTGTCAATGCAGCTCATGGAAATATCCGGGTCAGGCTAATAGCCTGACCCGGATATTTCCGTGAGCCGCGCGGTAAGTGTTAATGCATGGTCACAATCAACTCATGAAATACGAGTGTTGACGTCAGACTTCACTTATCATTAAAAATAGCATTGAGCGGACACCTGGATTTGCATTACCCAGTAAGTATAGGGAAGATTACCTGACGGATTTCCTTTTGAAATCTATGTCAATACCGTGAACTATTCAAACACGTCTTTACATTACATACGAAAGGGCAGCCTAGATTTGGTATACATTCTTAAGTGAAATTATGACTACCTTGTCCTGGGCCCCGTTCCTCAAAGCGATTTAGGCTAAGTTGATTGAAAGTATTAAAATAATACATGGCTTACGACTGTCGTAGCGCAGAGATCGTTTTGGTACCGGTGCCCTTGGGCACCGGTTCCAAATGGCTCTCTGCACTACGACAGTCGCAAGCCTATGATAGAAAAACTCCCCGTTGTTTTAAATCATTTACGATCATCTTAACACTAAGTTCGCTTTGAGGAACTGGGGTTAGCTTTACGTATATATTCTTAAGGGAAAGTATTCTTCAGTTGTCATTTCTTATTATTGAACCGAATAGAATTTACCTTTAAACACGCTAGGGGGCTGTTTACCTATGTCATTATATGTTGAACTTGTTAGGTTGAAGTGACGTGTAGGGTTTTATTACCATAACATGTAACAAAGGTGAAGACACGGGTTTGTTCTTTTTAACTGTGAGAATTAATTGATTCATTCATCATTTTGACAGAAATATTTGCTTTCGTTGAAAAACAACAGCAACAACAACAAACGCAATGCCGAACAACAACAACAACAACAAACTCAATGACAAGCAACAACACAACTTGGCTTACATATGTGTGTGTTAAACAAATATTCCGATTGAGGATATACAGTTACACACATTTGTAATTATAACAAAGTATAACGTGGTTCCAATTCTCCAACTACAGTAGAATCTGTCTAAACCCAATCTCATTAATACCAGTCCTACTGCCCCGTTGCATTTCTCTACTCTGCATATAGGATCTGAAAGTCACCCATAGAAGGTCGGTTCCAATTGACCCCTAAAGCGACCAATCAGCGAGCCGCTTACACGATCATGTAAGCAGCGGGGCCTGGCTTACGCTTTTGAATTGTAATAGTCAACACCAAACTATCGAAAAAGCTTTAATTCGATTGGTTGAAATTGAATTGTCGTTAAAGGTCAGTTGGACACGACCTTCTATTGGTGACTCTCAGATCCTACATGTAGAGTGGGGAAATCAACGGGGCAGTAGGACTGGTTTTAATGAGATTGGTCTAAACCAGACTTACTTTGGACCGGGAAAAACCCAGTTTTAAAAATTCCGGATGATACCAATGTTAACATGGCATCAAACCGTGCATGGTTCGAAACCACAAATTGAGAACCAAGAGTATTTATACGACATTCTAAGGCATTGCATTATGTCCTCACTGCATGCATAAGAAATTATTTTAACACATAAAAAGACCCAAAAATGCAGGATTCGAATTTGAGAACCAATTAAGTGTTACTGTGTTATAAGGCATTGTACAAAGTACCCACTGCTTGTAGAAATGTATTTCAACACATGCACAGAATAACCCCTAGCCACAAATGTAGGATTCTAACCCACGACCTAGTGATCTGTAGTCCAAAGAAAAGTACTAGGTGCCGTTTCACAAAGACGTCATAAATTTATGACGTCATAAACCTAAACACTGAGCCGGTGAATTTGGCTTACAAATGCCAAAAATCGTTGTAAACTGTGCACTTTCCAAAGAAAAAACTTTTTGTTTTTAAGTGCACAGTTTACTACGATTTTGGGCATTTGTAAACCAAATTCGTTTACCCAGCGACATGGTTTACGATGTCGTAAAGTTATGACGTCTTTGTGAAATGGGTCCCTGAGTTTTAGCATTGAATCTTGTCCTCGCTGCATGCGGAAATCTTTTTTCTTCAGGGATTGACAGAAACCCACAAAGGCGGGATTCGAACCCACGACCTCATAGTTCTTGTTCCAGCGGTTATATTATCACACTATCTCTCCTCCTTTGCAAAGCTTGCAGGCTTTGTCATGTGCAAATCACTAATACTTTGAATCCTTTGTCGAATTTACACTATGCGGGAAAACTTGGCAAGAGATTTTTAACCCTTAAAGCTTTGCTCGCGTCATATGCCAATTTTAACCCGTACGAATAGTCAACCACATCAATTCTTGACTGTAATCGTATCGGGTGCAATGAGAGTGTCAAACATCAAATACTAATAACCTGTTAAAAATCTATTATATGTTAATTTGTTTAAAAGAGCTCCTGCAGGAGCTCTTTTAAACAAATTAAGACAAAATATATTTTTAACAGGGTGAGATGGTGAATTTTAACTTCTTTAATTGTAAAAACGACGTTTTTGGGCTAGTCCTTGCCATTTATCCCAGAAACGTATACAATTAAAGAAGTTGCAATCTGTGAATATTTCATATTATAACTACACCAACGTCTAACTGCCTATAAACAATCTTAACAGTTTTATGTCTAACCAATTCGTCGCTACAAGTGTGAAATAATCCCATTCATGTTTAAAATAGCACAAGGCCGTCCCTATTTTAACCCTTAGCGCCACAGGCATCATATTTTTATTTTATATGGTGATTTCATTTGTTGATATGCCACTATCACCGTCTTCCATTTAACCTAAGGCTGTTGTAATTTGTTTATAAGAGCTGGCATATGATACATATGCACCCTGGATAAATCCATGCTATGATATCACTGTTACTCTACGTACATAGCCCTGGACACAAACGCCAGTTTTCTGTCGATTTGCAATACGTGTCGGTAAAAATAGCTGTCCAATGAAATGACAAGTATTTGTATTGAAATTCTGTTAAGGGCACGTTGAAAGTGTATTGAGGTCAAACTTTTGAAATAACTATTTTCATTGTTTTGGCAGTTGCACAGGGATTGAGCACAATATTTTCTGTGCTAAGCATTTGATTGGATGATACTGACGATGACGCAACTTTCAAATCGACAAAAAGATGGCCTTTGTGTTCAGAGCTATGCAACGTAGAGTAACGGAGATATCATAGCATGAATGATACATATTTAACAATACAGTTTTATATTTTTAAGTTCAAATAAAATATATTCAGCATTCCGCGGGTTGAAACAAGTGTGATCCCTTAATTCAAACATTTTAACAACAAAAGACCACCTGCAGGATTGGAAAAAAACAAACACCACAACTAAAATAGCTTGTATGACCCTCATCCTTAACCCTTTGGGTGCCAAGCTCAACATTTGTCTATTTTAGTGTTACAATTTCAATATTCGTAAGCTGTTAAAA
>JAULCD010560708.1:0-14308 GCA_032361085.1 Calliostoma canaliculatum | reverse complement strand
AATTTGTTTAAAAGAGCTCCTACAGGAGCTCTTTTAAACAAATTATGACAGGATAGGTTTTCAACAGCACAAGGTGGACACAGTTTTAAGACTGGCTGAAATCAACTCAGCACTTTAAGGGTTAAACCAAGGTGTTATATCTGTTAACATGATCGATTTATATGTCGCAGAGTTGGCGCGCTGTCGAAACCGTTCGTTTGGACATGTAATATTTCACCTGGTTTGTTCAGCTTAATATTATCCATGCGGTAATCATGCAAATATTGGCAAACACATACATATAGGGAAAATAATGCCTCGAAACATACCCTGGCATAGCTAGGGTTTATTTTAGTTTGTTGTAACAAATTCATTTAAAATTTAGTGTGTTCAAAACCAAAAAAAGTTTCATTTGTTATAAATTGCAGGACAGACAATAGAATTTGGAAATATACACTATTTCGTCCGTTAAGTGAAAAAATACGCCTTGCACCCCTTATCGCATAATTCCACCTCCTCACCACAACTCTTAAATTCATTCTTACGTATTGTTGACGAGAGTCATATAATAATTTAGGATCTATTTTTCTTATCGGCCTGTGTAACACAGTGACACTCTTGGCTCTCAGGTACCAGCCGAAGCTCGTAGGTTTTACTGCTTCACATAACCACATTGGAGATGCAGGCTTTCCTCTGGCCGTAAAACCATGCACTGGAAAAATGTATAGAAATCTCATCAAACTAATAAAAAACCGCTGAATAATTTCTATACATTTTTTCTAGTGCTGCCGCCGCGATATAAATGTAATTGAAAAATTGTTGAAAACGGCGTTAAACCATAACTCACTCACTATGTATTCTCGGCAGAACAGGTTGCAAGAACACAAAATATAAAGTCTGCTTACGAACGATATTTTATGTACGCCTATTGCGATATGTGTTCACACGAGAAACCAGTGCAGTGCAAGGACTGAGTGCATTGCATGATTATCTCCCTTGTATTGTCAGTACAAATGAGTTTCTCATTGTTACATTAGACCAGACACCCCACCACTCTAAATTCAAAATTCTATTTTCAAAACACGCACAACCAATACTTTATTTTAGAAATTTTATTTTAAAAGATCTTCCCTACCCCCTAGTATTTTTAGAGATGTAGTTATGCTCACTAAATTTAAAATAACGCTTTCAATTATTTACTTTTTAATTTAATTTTTTTAATTCGCCCTGTGGCTTCTACACATAGTGCGCCACAAAGAGCTCTTAATTCTTACCCCGAAGGCATCTTGTCCACCCTTGGCATAACTCCCCCGTCGGCAAAATACCTCCGGGTGAAAGCAAACTTTAATTTAAATGAAAAGGAAATAAAACCAGACAATTTTTTCAATTAGTATACAGATTTCCTTATAAAAGAATTGGTTCGGTGGGTCCAAAAAATGTCTCGATGTCATTTATTTGTATTGTTATCTAAGAATTATTGTGTCGGAAGGTACAAAGAAGAAAATAGTCAACTACAAAATAAATAAAACAATACAAAAATATTTAATTTTAAAATAAAATCAACACGTGTGCATAAAAAAGAAATGATATAAAAACAATTAATCTATAAAAAAGTTAAAGGTAGCAGTTTGAAAAAAAGCTATTGCGAAAGTAATTGTATTTTTTGCTAACTTATGGATTATTTGGTACGGCGGATCCGCAAACCAAGCAATAATGGAGATATGATTTTAGCGATCAAGGATGTTTAAAAAGCTTAACTTATCTGAAAACGTTGTTAAACATACCTACTTACTTCAGTTTCAATTGTACTTACTGAGCACTAGACTAATTGGGTTTTATGACAAAAAATAATCATCTACTGCAGCTAAAAACCTATTTAATTTTATTCGCCTGAAAGGGCCGAGCACAACATTTGCAGATTTTAGTTTTCAAATTCCAACTGATAAAGGCTGTGAAAAACCTATCCTGTTATGATTTGTTTAAAAGAGCTCCTGAGGGAGCTCTTTTAAACAAATCATCAGAGGATGGGTTTTCAACAGCACAAAATGGTCACAGTTTTAAGACTGGCTGAACTCCACTCAGCACTTTAAGGGTTAAAATTTGATATCAGGAAAAAAATATTCCCGACCGACCTACCCTAAATTTTAAAAACATGTAATCGGAACCACAAGATTTTGTTTGTTTGGCCTAAGTGCACAGTGCACAATCTTGACATTTAACAGCACTAAGTTGAAAATTAAGACTTCTTAGCCTTAAGTGTCCTTTCTGGAACAGGGTCCCGTTCCTCAATATGTTCTTAAGCTAAGTTGATCGTAAGTGTTAAAATATGACATTGGCTTACATTCGGCACCGATTTCAAATCGATTTTTGCAGTGGTAAGTCTATGATAAAAAAACCCAACTGCACGGGGCATTGTTTCAAAAATCACTTAAGATTAACTTAGCCTAAGATCGCTTTTAGGAACAGGGCTCAGATATTGAGAGCGCTAAGAAGAAAGTGAAGGCGACTTAGCCAGGAGAGTTTTGATGAGAGGGCTAAGATGGAATTAGACTACGTCTTAACCCTTACCGTGCGGCATAGTTATAAAGAAGTTGTCCTCAGTGGCGTGTCCCGGAGTTTTTCCATGTCCGAATTAGTGCCTGACTCAGCATCGCCGCCTGTATCCCAAGCGGCTCATGGAAATATTCGGGTCAGGCTATTTCCGTGAGCCGCACGGTAAGGGTTAATTTTACTGTAGCTTTGGAACGGAATCAAATAAATTCATTTTAAAAAGTATTTCATAGCCTTCACTATCACAACATGCGTTTGTTTGTTGGCGCAAAATTGTCGACGCACTCCAAATGACTCTATAGTTTTCTGATTGTCTTGGTTTGGTTTGGTTAAACTGGACGTTCCGTATTTTGCTGCACAAATATCGCCGAGTGTTATACAGGAACCAATGCTTAACGAGTTCAGAGTATCTAAGAGCAAAGATATTGTTGTTGTTGATTCTCAGCTACTTAATAACTGATGCTTGGCAATACCTGAATAATGTCTGCTTTTAATTCTTCCAATAATTGTCCAGATAAGGTCAAATATTTATCCTTTACCATATTTGTCTTGCGCTACATTTGCACAAACGTGTTTACAACCAAAACGAACTCAACATACAAACATTTCTCTTTGATGCAAAGTTGTCAAGGAACTAATTGTTAACATTTAAATAATTTACGCCTAACAGAGCCACAATTACTGCAGGGAGATTAACACAATGTTGTAGAACATTTAATCAGTGCCGCCAATTACAAACATTTCCATTTTCTTTGCGTTGGATAAAGAATGAAGACGCTTGTTAGTGCACAAAAATTAGCAAACAAATTTTAAAAAAGGAACAGAGTTGCGCCAACAGTGGAACCACATATATTTAAATTCGCCCATATACACCACAGTATCCCATAAGAACTTACATTTTACAGGTTAGGGTGTCGTTTTACAAAGCCGTCTTAAAGCCACGGTCTTACAAACCACGTCACTAGGCCAATGGGTTTAGTTTATTCATGCCAAAATATTTGTAAACTGTGCACTTTCAAAAGAAAAATATAATTGTGATTTACAAATGCTCAAATCGTTTTTCTTTGGAAAGTGCACAGTTTACAACGATTTGGGCTTTTGTAAACCAAACCCATTAGTATGGTGACGTGGTTTGTAAGATCGTAGCTTTGCAATAGCATTTGTGATTTAGTGAGTTTAACGTCGTTTTCAACATTTTCTCAGTTATATCGTGGCTGCAGGGTTTACGACAGGAGGAAAGCCTGCATCATCAATGTAGTGATGCAGTGAAACCTGCGAGCTTCGGTTAGTACCTGCGAACCAAGAGTGTTACTGTGTTACACAGTACTGCAATCTATCCTCACTGTGTTGAAATGTTTCCAATACAGAGAATGACGCCGAGCCCCTCTGGGCGGGATTCGAACCTCGGACCTCTTAGTCCAAAGTCCGACACGCTAACCACTGCGCTATCCCACCCCCTTCGATGACGTTCGTAAAAGAAATCTATTGGCCCAGTGTGTATGTCAAGCCATCGGGTTATGAGCTTTTACGAGGCTTTTATGAAACGTGGGCCTGGAAACATTCTGGATAAATCCATGCTATGAAATCCTCGTTACTCCACGATTCAAATGAATCGTAGAATAGCAGAGATTTTATAGCATCCAGGATGGTATAAAACTGTATCAACGCAATGTTGTTATTGAGTGCGCACATTTACAAGGTAATTTAAACCAAAACATAATCATATTCATATTACATTTTATTTTTTAAAAACACTTTGTTTAGTATATAAAATCATTTATAGCCATTATGTACAAAAATGAGATGTGTCGTATCAGATCATTTGTAAATATAAACTGTAAATTCTACTGAGCATGTTACATGAACGATTTATATGCAAAATGTACATCACGTAATTGATATTAGCAACAATAACTTTACATTTTATAACACACAAAAGTAATGTTTTCAAATATATTTATAGTGGTGCATATACTTAATTATTATATTAAATGCACATAAGGTTAGGTTGTCTTTTTAAAAAATCAATATTCACACGAATATAACGTATTTACATAAAATTTTATAATTTAACCCTTTGAATACCCAGTTCAACGTTTGCCCGTTTGGTTGATCATATTAGAATCTAAATAAGCTGTTAAAAACCTATCCTGTGATTAAGTGTTTAAAAGAGTTCCTAAAGGAGCTCTTTTAAACAAATTATCACAGGATATGTGTTAACAGCACAGGTTAGTGGCAGTCCTACTAAATTCAGTTTGGCACTGAAAAGGTTAAAACATGCATTAGGTATTTTAACCCTAAAAGGTTGATTTAAGTTTGTCAATCTTACATGTTAATTTATCAATATCCTTTTTACGTAAAACCCTCAGTTTTTTTTGAAAACTAATTTAAAAACGTTTTTTCACAAGACAATTATAGCCTTACGTTCAAATGTAATTAAATCAACACAAGGATAATAGATTATGTACATATGATTGTGTAAATCAAGTCAAGAAATCATTTTGAAAATACAGGAACACAAATAAAACCACAATCATGCAAGTTAACTCTTTCCGTGCGGCTAACGGAAATATCCGGGTCAGGCTAGTAGCTAGTACACACTTCGAAAGAATATATTTGTTGCACAAAACTTCTTCACAAAAAGTGACATGTATAGTTTTTGAAGTAAACACGTAAAGAGAAAGTGGCAAATATGAGGCATATATTATAAAAAATAAAATAAAAAGAGTGCTTTAAATAGTTCATTGCAGAAAATCGCACCAAACACACATGCATGCAAACATTCATCGGAATATCTGGGAATGGTTTAACCCCAGTCAAGTCAATTGTTGTTGAGAAGGATCACTTACGAAAACACTTTTACTCTCATAACACAAAGAAATTGTCACTGTCAATCGAAAAGATCACTGGTTACATCAGAAATGAAAGTAGAAATCATCGTTCAGATCTGCTGCAGTGACGATGTAGTTTGCAGGCATATTTCTACGAAAAGTACTGACGGCACTACACCGACTTGGACAACAGTCACTTGCCTCTGTGATGTCGACGTCGTCGTACCCAGTAGACGTGGAGTTGAAGTAGCAGGAGGACGCTGGCTGGCTGCTGGGCAGCCCGTACATCATCCCAGCCCACGCAGAGTAACCAGGAGCGAAACCGCTGAGTAACTTCTTCTGTCGGTGTCGTCTGATGCAGATGGCCACTGTGACAAACAGGAGAGTTGCTGCGAGACTGCCGGCCACGTATGTCCATAGGAGAGTCAAGAAGGGGGTCTTTGAGTTTCGGGAGCGTCCAAGAGTTTTGGTTTCTCTCTGTGTAATTTCAACCTGACATTCTCTGCCCAGTGGGATCTCCTCGTCAGAGAGGACAGTCAGACAAACCTCGTACTCAAACCCCGGCAGGAGATCAGAGAAGATGAAGTGACTCTTCTCAACTGTGACCACAACATCCCTTTCTTCGAAAGAGTCGTTCGTTCGTCTCACAACAACCCTGTACCCGCCGACTGAGTGCTTGCTGGTGCAGTTCCAAGCAGAAGAGATGACTTTTGACACAGATCCATCCAGTTCCAGATAGACGTCGGTTCCCAGGAGGTCAACCGGCAACATAGGTGATGGAACAACTTCTGTTGCTATGGCAACTATAGGGCGTGTCCATCCTTCAGTCGCCCAGTCACACGTCTTGTTTTTGTGGTGTGACAACTCAGGACAAGTCAATTGGGACAGTGATAAATGACGGAAACCCTTCTTAGCGTATTTAGCAGGAGCGGCACACTTCCAGTCGTTGATTGACTTCTGGATTTCAATATGGTGCATTTTCACCCAGTTGTGCAACCACCCGAGTCTGCAGTCACAGTTGAGCGGGTTCTGACCGAGCCTGATGTCACCTAGTCGGTTGAAGCCGTCAAATGTGCATTTTGACAGAGTGGAGATATTGTTGTGTTGGAGGTTGATTGACTGTAATGAACGTTGTAAACCCTCAAACGTGTCATCAGCAATATGAGACAAGCCGTTGTGTGAAATGTCCAGCTTCTCCAGTGATATCAGGTGTTGGAATGTGTGAGCGGGAATCGTTTTCAGGTTGTTTGATTTTAATGTTAAAATTTTCAAAGAGGTTAAATTCTTAAGTGTTTTAAGATCTATTTCTGAAATACTAGAATTCTGAATGCTTAGTTCTTCCAGACTGTTTTCAAGGCCAACCAAACTAAACAGTTTGAACTTTTTACTCATTCCAACGTTGTCCAGATAAAGTTGCTTCAGAGCACTGTGCCGAGCAAACGCACGGTTTTCAATATCTCTTAGAGGATTGTTGCTTAACTTAAGGGTTCTTAAATATTTTCCAGTGCCTTGAAAGGATTTAGTTTTGATTTGAACAATTTTGTTATTTCCAAGATCAAGCTCTGAGAGTAGTACAAGTTTTGTGAAGATACCTTCCACAATCTTGGTCAGGTTGTTCTTGGCCAGATTTAGTTCACGAAGGTTCCGAAGCGACTTCAAAGAATACATCGCCTTATCTTTGATCTGGTTATCTTCAAGATTCAGAAGCTCTAGGGAATAGTCCAGAGTCTTGAAGGCGTTGCGGTCGATGCTAACAATCGAGTTACCAGACAAGTCGATTTTACGAAGATGAAGCAAATGATCAAAAGCGTTGCTACCCAGTACCCCTATATTGTTGTTTGAAAGTGCCAGCTTACGAAGACCATACAACTTGGATATTTCCCTCAAATGCCTATACTTCAGGTTGTTTCCAGAAAGATCTAAAACTTGAAGGTTTCTCAGAATTCCGATCCCCCCTGCTTCAATGTCATTTATTCTACAAGAAATAAGATGCAGTTCTTTAAGTTGTGTCAGCTTTGCAAAGGTGTTTCTTTCAAGTCTTGGTACCCGACATCCAATAATGCTTAAGGTTTGCAGTCTGTTGAGTCCTGCCAAGGCCTTGGTTGGAAGTCCTTCCATTGCGTAGACCTGAATGTGAAGCTCTTCAAGAACATGCTCAAGGCCGTTGAAGGCACCATCGTCCACTCTGGTCACTATATTATCTGACAGATCAATGGTGTTGATGCTCAAACCTCGGAAAGAGTTGTCAGGCAAGAACCGAATGCTATTTTTACGCATTGAGAGTTCTTTGATCCGGCCATCAAAGGAAAGAAACTTAGGGAGTTCAGTCAGGTAGAGGTATCGGCAGTTGATGAGAAGCTCTCCCCCCTTCGGTTCACAGAGGCAGGGGTAGGCAGGACAGTACACGAAGCCTTGTTCCCGGCCAACAGTCGCCGACATGAACGCCAACACAACGATGAAGAATCCCGTGATCATGGTGACAACTGAAAATACAAACGATTATTTTATCAACATCGAATACAAGTTTAAGTTAAAATAGCTAGTTTATTACACGAAAAATTAATAGAAAATATTCAGTAGATTTCAATTAGTTTGATGAGATTTCCGTAGGAAATCTCATCAAACAAATGGAAATCTGCTGAATAATTTCTATACATTTGAGTGAAAGTTTACAACGATTTTTGCATGTATAAACTGGACCCACTGGTTTCGTGACTGTAACAGCTGACGTGTAGCGTTTTGCAGGTGTCAATGGGGTCGTCTTATAAAATGAATGATAAAATGCAACGATTACAACGATTTTAGCATTATTAAACCAAAACTATTGGGCCAGTGATGTTTATTTCATAACATGCTTTTTTCGTCATGTTTCGATTTCCGGATTTATATCAAACCCAATTTGCCAGGAACATTATCGTTTTCTCTTTTAAAACCTGGGTCTACTCATCGCTCAAAAGAACCTCTTATACACCACTGAGATACGTGACATGTTATTAAAAGATGAATCTGTTAAACAGCTAAGTTTAATGCGATTCCCGAGCCGTTCTTTGAAGTGAGACAATCCTATCAAAAGTCAATACTGTCTATTGAAGCAAGGGATGGGAAGACTTGCCCACAAAGAAACCTTCGCTGAGTTCAGTGACAGCGTCTGTCACTCCCCCCATGAGGACGAGGGTATTACACCAGCCGGGGACGTCTGTACATTCACAGATTTTCGCCAAAAAAATTCAAACTGGGTAAAAAAATAGTGTTGAAGAGCTTGATTTGACAAGGGACTAAACTATCGAAGTTTTCAGTAGAGAAGTTGTTTGATGTGGTTTCAAGGGAAGACAAGAGGACGCCTTGATAACAATCTTAATGTATTGAGCCTTTTTCCGGTTTCCTTGGATATGGATAGCTCTGGGATTCTATTGTTGGCACCTTGGTTTTGGATTGACGGAGAAAAAGGTGATGAACTGACATACGTTTGGGTATTGATTAGAAGAAACGGTGTGAAGAGAGATGCACGACCACTATAAAAAATATCTGTCAGCTCACAAAATACATGTAAAACATGCAACATTACAGGTTTAATCTTCAGAGTGGGTTTACAAAATGCGGATCAGGGATTATGAAAGAAACTGGGAGAGTTCAATATATTGGCACTGTACGGGTTTATAACTTTATAACGTAACAACAACTTTTGGTTTACCAACAGCCTATCATGGATTATGGAGGGAACTGCGAGGGTTTAGTATAGGATTTTGCTTCTGTCAACGGGGGAAGTTGATATACGTGACTCGTATGTATACTTTGAAAAGAAGTGGTGTTGGGGGTGTAGGTGCATGAATGCTAGAGTGTAGTGTTAGGATAATCGACTTCCAAATTTATTTTCTTTCTTAGAAAAGAGTTGAAGGACATTAAAACTGTTAACACCCTTGTCCTTGATCCGCTATTGGTTTACTGAAGTTCATAATGTGAGTTGGGCAACTTGAGACCACCTCTGAACAGAACCGAGCGCACGCGTTCAGTCGTGATTTCATCGCAGAAACAAATAATCCTGACTTGGCCATTCAGATTTGTCAAGTGCAGGCATTATGGGAATAAATAAGGTAAAAAATCAATTCTGGTGCTGAAATCGTGGCAATGGGATCACGAGTGTAATATTGGCTTGCTTGTGAACGTTATATCGAAGTTTTCTGCTGCTCCGTATTCATCCTCAGAGCGTTATAATGGAGTATCACATTTGCACTGCAGTTGATTATGGTTTGTGGTATCGAACTTTTGACAGTGTTTTATTCCAATCTCGCTGGCTGTTAAATGGAATATTGCTGCATTATAGTGTCATAAAGCTTTCATTTTGGCGTTTAATTTATTTTTTAAATTGAGATATAAAATCAACGTATGAACCAAGCGGTAATTATATTCTAAAGACATTATAAAAAAGTTGGCGTTATTTTGAAAACTATTGTTTATGTTGACCTTAAAGACATAAATCGAGGTGATTAAGTTAGGACTACAGATATCTTAAAGTAGTAATAGTTATGAAACATTTTAATATTAAAAATACAATGGATACGAACACTTAATTTCGTTTTATTGTGACTAGTTCAACTGTTAACACAACTGTTACAAACATTAGTGCAATTTAACACATCACATAACTGATAATAAACAATAGCTCTAACAGATTGTGTCACATCGGATTAACCGGGGATTGACAGTGTCGGATAGAGATTTGGTTTTCATTTATAAAGCTTACATACAGCTAATACATCTCAACATTCAAATCAGCTAAGATGTCTTAACTTTATCTCAATGAATACCGTAAAGCTAAGTCAGCTTAGAGTTCATCTCATCACCGCAAAGCTCTCGTAAGACTAAGGCATCTCAACTGTCGTCTCAGTACACTCGTTAAGAACGTTTTAGACTTACAAAAAGTACCCTGACACTGGAATGTGGCTGGCGCTACAACAAAGGCTTGCGGACAAAGATCTAACGTTATTATGCGGTTGGCGCTATAACGGGGGATAACAGACAAGGAGACCTTGTCAGTGTCGCTATAGCGGAGGACGGTGGACATAGAGACCTGGTCCCCGTTTCACAAAGACTTCATAACTATAAGACGTCGTAAACTATATCGTTGGGTTCATGGATTTGGTCTACAAATGCAAAACTTCGTTGGAAAGTGCACAGTTTACAACGATGTTTTGCATTTGTAAACCAAATCCATTAACATATTGACATGGTTTATGACGTCGTAAAATTATGACGTCTTTGTAAAACGGGCCCCTGGCGTTAGACTGTCAATGGCGCTATAGCAGGGCCTAGCATTGGTTTGCTCATGGCTTTTCTCGCACTAGTCGAGGAGTCTGCATCGATTCAGCCTCTCTGTTTAAGACAGGTTATTACAATGGCGTGACGTATTGGTGTTGCCGCCACCGATGTAGCGCTAGTAATTTTCAGCTTCTAGAAAAAAATCATTTGATGAAGTAATGGTTTTGTAGCCGATACTCCTGAAGCCCATAAAGTGTGGATATTAACCTTGCTTCAGAAATAACCTCATTTCTTGGGCCGTCAGTTCTATGGTAGTCAAGTACCAGGCAAGTTGGGCGAGATTTCTTTATGAGAAGATAACCATTCCGTTATCTTTGCTTTTACATCCAATTGTGTTTTATTGCTGATGTAGTAAATGAAAATGTCGGAGAACAAAGAATGCGTAATCATTTCAAAATATCTACAATTGTGTTTTATGGGACTCGTTTAGGCAGACATCAATTACAATTAATTAAAACTTTAATAGTTAAAACATCAAAGTCGAGCGATCGATTTATTGTACTGTTTCTGTTGTCGTGTGTTACCAGTATGAAAACTTAGTTATTTAATTATAAGTTTAAAAACATCTGGAATAAACGTAACTATGTTAAACGATGTTTCCATGAAGATTAGAGGTTCTGGAGCTATTTTAATGTTTCTAGATGAGTTATCGCCCTTATTCATGGAGTCACGTGATCACGTTCCGTCAGACTACAGTAGAAACAATCATATCCGGGTCGTACAAGAGTAATTGTCTACATTATCAATATGTTTGTGGGCTTAGGAATGCATTACTATTTTGAAAGTTACATTACGTGACCGCAGTTAACTTATTAAAAATTTATGCTAATTTAAATAATTGGACTGTTAGGAGAACGCGTTTTGTCCGGTTGTTCCGGGTCTCGTTTCACTAAAGCTGAGGCGTTTTCACTTTCATCTTTTCGTTATCGTTACGAGAGCGCTGCGACGAAAGTTAAAACGTCTGCGCCTACGAGAGCTTTGTGGAACAGGACTTTGAAACGTCCCGGACTTGCTAAAGCTTTATAGAACGGTAACCAAAGCAAACTAGTTCAGTTTGAAATTGCCTAAAACGTTGTAAACTCTAATTTCCAAACAAACAACACAGGACAATGTCTTTAAACATTAGTTCACAACGACTTTGGCATTTGTAAACCATCCTCATCGACCCAGTGTTCAATGAGGACGTTGGCTAATTTATGGTGTAGAGATACAGCACTGCATTTCTCAACTCAACTCCATCATACATAATGTGGTCAAATAAACAACCAAGAATACAAATTACGAGAACACGGTTCTCATGGCTTCACAATGGATGAAACTGCCATCGATATAAATTCTGGGGATCTTTTAAAATCCAAATGACAGATGCACGCTTAGTAAAAAGTGTTGACACGATAAAATCAATCAATACGCTGATAATTTGATTTCACTGATGAGTCAGTGGTCTAGTTTTACAGGACAATAACAAAAAACGATTCCAAGGTGTAAAGTCAACAAAATGGTCTTTATTTTTTGCCGAGGAGAATGAGAACTATTACAAAATTGATGTTAGTGCGATTTTTTTCAGGAGCTGAATGTTTAAAATCCTGCATTTTACGAACACTTTTTTCAAAAATGACAAACAAATTAAACCAAAAAGTATTATTAATAATTGTCTAATAATAAACGTTTAAAAGTTTCATTATTTCCATAATGCTAACAATAAAAGTACTGTTATGGGACCCTAAAGATTTGGTTGCTGATTTCAAAGCAACAGCTTGGGCAAAACGATTTATTGTTTAAATAAACAGTTTACATTGCGCAGGCAGCGGAATCCTGCTGGTCAGATCGTTGATTCTGCCAACATCGGGACACGGGCCAAATGACGACCTCCAACTGGGAACAAGGCGTAGAGCAGACATTTTCGATTATCAGATATTGAAGCAGATAATTTTTTCAAAGAAGTATTTTTAATGTTTTGCAAAAACAAAGCATTCGTAATGGAATGAAATAATTGGCTTTTGTTATTTGAACATGCAATTTAAAAAACGTAATAACCAAGTCAGGATCTTTCAAATCAATTATTGTTTTCAGGTTTGAAGTCTTGGAGAGTAATTAGGATGTAAGGTCATGTAATGGACAGTCAGTACCTAAATAATGTTTCTTACCTTCTCAGTTACATTTTGAAATTCAAGCACTAAATTAATTAAAATAGTAATTAAGTTTTTATGCAGAAAATATATGACGTAATATCGTTAAAGAGTCTTACTGCTTGCACAAAACAATTGGTTAGCGCAAAGTGTACAGCGATTTTGGCATTTGTAAACGTTTTTTTTCATTTGAAAGTACAAAGTTTACTGTTATTTTAGCATTTGTAAACATGTTTTCATTGACAACTGCAAAGTTTACAACAATTTTACCGTTTATAAACCAAAACCATTATTCTAGGCAAACTACCACCACACTTACACATACGTAACATTCACACATGCCGCAAAGGTATTGAATGATGACGTCACACATTTAAACTCTGATTTGTTTTTTTTGTAAAAAGTAAAATCTTCAATAAGTTTGGTACCAAAAAAATTCTTTACAGTTTTGACTGTTTACAACGATTTTGGCATTTGGAAATAGGACTCGAAAACCATCATGCCATGCAGGTAGATGCGAAGCTCCATTTGAAACCCAAGCATAATACACAAGTGAAAACATAATCTATAGCAAAAGTGAGATTGTTTGCTGAAACAGACAGCTCGAGTAATCTGATAATAGGTGGATGAATAATAAATAGTATAAAAGTTACTCATGCCTAATAATATTAATATTTAACATTGAAAAGTGCCCATCGCGTGTAGAATCATTTTTTCCCGAAGCTCAAACGTCAGAACTGCTTCCTTGTTATGACTAATACGACTTCAAAACGAGCCTATTCATCCAAAAATAAGACATTTGTTTTACCATTGAATAGGATCATTTCACAAATTTGAATTAATAGCTCGTATAAAGAAATATTAGAGTGATGCACAGCGACTGTGGCTGTGCCATAGTTCTGCAGCAAATCGCTCGAGCTTCGATCACTGGCTATTAGGATGTCATAATTTAAGTAGCTTATTATCACTTAATGGCTTAAGCCTCTGGTATGTCCAATTTCAAGCTTAGGCCTGTTATTTTTATTAATTGGTTCACAAGACCGACCTCCAAAACTAAAAATATTTGTTAAATTGTAATTTACAACGATTTTCGCGAATTTTAAATAAACCCTTAAGCCCACTGACACACATTAAACTCTGATGCAATGCAATATGAAACGTATGGAAAAGCGAAAAAGAATCAGGTATTTGTCTTTAGGGCGAAGACATATATACGGGAGGCTAGTGGCACATATTTGTAAAAACAGATCAAACACAGCCTTAAACCAAAAAAAACTAACAACAATTTTTAAAAAAATGCCTAAGGCTTATCGAGTCAGCGGATCAGCGTGGAGGGATCAGTTATGGTGCATATTTTCACCAAACGTCAAATCAAGTCCAGACTTAGCCCCGAAACTTTGACTAGAAAAAATTATAGAAATTATTCAGCGGTTTTCTATTGGTTTGATGAAATTTCCTGCGGAAATCTCATAAAACCAATAGAAAACCGCTAAATAATTTATA
>JAULCD010560597.1:0-14315 GCA_032361085.1 Calliostoma canaliculatum | reverse complement strand
TTTGAGCTTTGAATCTCCAAAATAATTTATAAAAAGAGGAAGCCCTCCAAAAATCAGATAATCAAAGAGTCTACTAAACATCAATAGTAACGCAATTTTACCTATCATTCCCCGTGAGAATTTTTTACTTAAGGATTTAATCTTTTTCTAATACGTAATCGTGTAACGGTTCGGAATTAATTTTAAAACTACAGGGCTCCTAAAACATACACTTATAACAATTTGTTAATTGATTAGCATTCAAACGGTTTGTACGGACTAAAGGTAGTATTGAAAAAAAAGAGTTTATATGAGAACTATAATTTTGGTTCACTCACAAACACAGATACTGTCATCGGTCCATGGATTATCCACAGAAGGTATTTGTTGTGATACACGTTCCAACACCTGAAAATGTGATAACAGTATTTGTAAAAAACATTCAAGACCTTTTCGAAAGCGGTTGATTAATCCTATAAGTTTTGACATATGTTAGCGCGGAGATTTAGTTGAGACTATCCTGTGGTAATTTGAGACTATCCTGTGGTAATTTGTTTAAAAGAGCTCCTACAGGAGCTCTTTTAAACAAATTATCACAGGATAAGCTTTCAACAGTTTCTTTTGTTTGGACCAAACTAATATACGGATGGTGTCACTTGTGCCTCTTTGGTTCGTTCACACAAAGTTTAAACTTGATAAATTAGTTTTGATTTTAGTTTATAAGATTATGTTTGATTTATACCTCACGAGGTTACCGTTTCACAGAGTAGTCATACATTGACGCCGCCGTAAGCCATGTCGTGCCGATAGATTGGCTTATAAATGACAAACTCGTTGTCACCTGTGCACTTTCTAAAGAAAAAGTTTCTCGTTGAAAAGTGTATGGTTTATACTGGCTTTATATTGTGTAAATGTAAACCTTACCGTGCGGCCCCCGGAAATATCCGGGTCAGGCTTGGAGCCTGACCCGAATATTTCCGTGTGCCGCATGGGCATACAGGCGGCGGTGTTGATCAAGTACATCCTGGGACACGCCACTTAAGATAACTTCTTCAAAACTATGCCGCACGGTAAGGGTTCATAACAAGATTGTAATTTAATTTTTTTATCTGCTATTGGCTCCACTTTCATTTGGCCCAAAATTTCCTCATTCCCTTTCGTAGCTGTGGCTACAAGCTCTTGACTTGATAACGCTTTTATAAAACATAGTTCTGAGTTATGCTACAACTTAAAAAGCGTTTATGAACTAAGATACATACCAAGGAAACTGTCTGTACCAAACATCCAACTTACCCGAGGGCTTTCAAGGCCAATCTTCGGTGAAGCTGCCATGTTGGCCCGTAGTTGGTGAACACAATGTCCTTCCCACCATCGGTAGATATGTTCACTAAAACAAAAATAAACCTGTTATTGCTATTATCAAACAGCATATCAAGCATTTCGATCTGTAAAATATTTCAGATGCAACATTAATGTTTAACTTTATTTCGTGGAACGTTAAGGCAGGGGTGTGGAATTACTATGCCTGACTCGTCCGACTCGGGAAAGTTTAAACCATTACGATCAACGTAGTCTAAAATGGCCCTGACCTGTAGATGCAATTTTGAGTTACTCTTAGATTAAAATATAGCATAAAAACAATGTAACAGCTTCGTGATTATTTCGTGATTATGTTGTTACATAATGCATCTTACAAACTGTTTAGACTTAAATAAATATAAAGAATGGTACATTATGCTATTTCATTTACATTCTAAACTTTTAAAAATAAACAACATAGCATTTTACTATTTTTATTATTTATTTATTACGTCGTGTGACAATACGTTATTCGCACTTTTTCAGTCACTTAAAAACACTTCACTCCTATATTCTGAACCATGTAAAAGTATCGTAGCTAATTTACTATAAATTCCGGAACACAAATGAACCAAATACGAACTTGGGCCACAAGTTAATAACCTGGTTCTCGGGCATCCCCATATCTCTTCAAAACCCTCGCATTATATTTTCTAAAAAAATAAAATAAATAAAAGCCGCTTCTATTTACTGATGTAAAATATCTTAGAATTAATGTGCCAAATTTTACGCAAATAAAGTTGACTTGGCACACTTTTATTGTATTATTAAACACGGCATACTTGTGTTTCGGGTTTTCTGGTTAGCATATCTGGTTAAGCTGTTCCTTATTGCAATATATTGTCTGAAAACTGGTTTAAATTTAATAAAAGCCTCTCTTCCTTATGGTGGCCAAAGGGCCACGGTTTTAGCGACCATTTTATTGAACGCGAGATTGCGAAATGGCACCAAGACGAGACGAGATGGCGCCAACAGTGGGAGAGGCCACTGATCAGTAACAAATTGTAAAAGTAAGGACAAAGTGTTACAAAAAGGTAAATAATATAAATATTTATTTTTCAAACTATCATTTTTAAATCTGAGCAGATCTTAATAATTATTATAAAAGTAATTAAAACAATATATTTTTTAGATCACTAAATTTGTTGGCTAAAAATGTAAAAATATTATTATATGTTCATGCCGTTACGCAAAATGACTAATTAAGTAGATAATTAAATATGATTAAGCAGTTATGTTTTAGGTGTTCTTTACAATAAAACTTAAACCATTAATGCAAAGTTTGTTTCTATCATTTGACGATTGAAAAAGTGACAAATTTTGAATTGACCCATAAAACCCATAGAAATCTTAAGTTTCCTATACATATATAAACCACCAAACCCCTACTGTGGTTGATAATAGACCAGTCCAACAGTAATCCACCCTAATACCCTAAAACCAGCGAGGCATGAAATCCCACGTAGCCTAATGAATTTTACCTACTTAATTGAATACTTTTAGGCCAGGTGGGATGACACCGTTTTTTAATTGCAGTCTGTGTTTCTTGTCATTGCCGGCAAGAAAACCATTTTAAAATTGTACAATACCCTTAACGTTTTTGCCGTTGACAGCTGATCACGTGACGCGGCCATTACTCGATCAACTGATTTTGGCGAGAGCGATACAATTTTTTCATGTCCTCTAACGTGGAATTAACTATATAGTCAGCGGTGTCAGCGGTACTGAAAAGGTGTATATGGTGGGAATAACCGATGACACCTTTTTAAACACTGGTTTACGCAATGTAAGCCGTCCGTTGCTTGTAATAATTTTGGCTGTCGAGGGCGGTAGACTCGCGTAGATCCTCGCCTTGTTTACACACAGCGACCTGACCAAAATAGATATAGTAGAGCAAGTTTTGACCTTTTATGTATTTTAACGAATTTATTGTACTTCTAAAATGGCTTAATCTTGTAAAATAGTTCTGATAACTTCTGTTTTTAAACAGAAATGACACGATCAATCGGTACGTAACACCTGAAGAACGTTGGTAGCCTGATAATGCCGAAGGGGTATACATGTAACATCCTATTGTGACGTTAACCGATTATGACGTATTTAAAAAAGCGTACTTTGTCGCAGGATAAATGATGGGCGGCGCCTTTGATTTTTACGCGAAGCATCTTAGAAATCCCAATAAATGCCTTCACAGAAACAAAATATGAACAATTAAAACATTTCAACTACAACACATGGAAATAACTATAATTATTTTAATGGGTTAATTTGTACAGTGTGATAAAAATGTAAATGTTTTGGTCCATACATTAAATCAAAAACAATCAAATTCAAATATTTTATCATTTATGGTAAATATCCTTGATATATAGGCTGTACGGACATGAATATCAAATATAATTTCCACTCCATAAAATAAATTTTAAAAACGAGGTTGCTTCAAAATGCTAGTTATTACCATTAAACCGTTCATTTGTGTAGCAATTCGCATGTGGGAAAATCATATTTGCTTAATATTGTCGGTTAATAAGATACTAAATGCAAAGTCCAATGTTTGATAAAGGCAACTTTTAGAACAGTAAATTTATTTACGCCTTATTAATTGTAATTTCTTTTTGTCCATGTAATACAATGTACAATTGTATTAAGATATGTTATATTTGACATTATTCTCCACATATATAATTTAAAATGTTATTTGAATACATATTAATGGCTGTTAACACAAATTCCATCTAAAATAATAAAATTACTGTAAAGTTGCAACATAAATCACTGACATTGAATAACGACTAGGGCTGCTGTTCCTCATCATTTTGGACTACAATATGTTGCGAAAGAAGACAAATCGCATTTTTTTACCATGTCACGTTAACTCTGTCCATCTCAATGTCCAAATTCCTTTCTAAAATGACTAGTAAGAACTTATAAAAAAAATTAAAAGAGTTCCTGGCGTCTCTCTCTCTTGAAAGAATTGTCACAGGATAGGTGTACAGCAAAAAGCAGTTACAGTTTATAAGTCCACCAAAATTAATTTGACACTCGAAGAGTTAATTAACAGATGATTTTCTATAAATTAAAACAAGTAAACAAACATTAATAAAACATTCATACTATAAAAGTTCCAAATACAATATAAACATAGCATTTTCTGACTCTCTGTTGTATTTCTTTAATTCATTGTCCTTTTCTACCAATAAGGTATGGAGCTTTTCTGCATCCTGGTCCTGTCACTGTTCGCCTCTGCTTGTACTGAGCAGTCCATCAAAGGACCCTGCCATCCGTGCAAGTGTTTTCTGACTCGAGGTGTGTACACAGCAGACTGTTCTAACAAGCGCCTGACAAAAGCAGTACCTGACTCCATCCCCAGCAACATCACTGTCCTCGACCTGAGCAGGAACCTTTTCAGCGGGCTACCTCCACATGGCTTATCACGATTCAAGTACCTCACCCATCTGAATTTGTACAAGAACATGTTGACCACCCTCCATGTTGACGCCTTCTCCGGAGCAACAAGTCTCCTGGAGATCAATCTCCACAAGAACCGGCTGACGCTTAATGAGTCCACCTACCCAGAAGGAGTGTTTCGGGATCAGGGACGTCTTCAGCGTCTGGACCTCAGCAAGAACGTGATTGATATTTTGAAATCGTATCAGTACCCTGACTTGGCTTTCAGATCACTAACTTCTCTGAAGACTCTTCATATTGATGGAGTACTCAATGCAACATTAGGAAAAGGATTCTCAAAGATGAAAAATCTTCGATATTTGAGTTTGTCTGGATTTAGGGGTTACTGTTCAATATACAACCTGTTTAATGACTCTTTCATTCACACTCCTTCTGTTACGTATCTGGACATCAGTAAGTGTCATGTTCTGACTGTTGATTTTAATACGTTTTGGCCTATGAGGAACATTCAAACACTAGACTTGTCTGAGAATCAGTATCTCAGATTGGATGCTGTGGGCGATGCTTTATATGGGTTACAGTTTTCTGGTCTCGAGATATTAAAAATTAACCACATAGTGCCGACGTTTTCGATTGGCGTTTACATTTGTCAACGTCACTTCCGGTACCTGAAGAATATAACCTACTTAAGAGAACTATATGCAGACAACAACAAAGTAGAACTTATAGATGAAAGAGTACTGACACAGATGCAAAGGCTGAAAGTTATATCCGTAAAGAATGCCAGGTTTACTTTCGGTGCCTATCTGTTATCTACAAATAGCATGAAAAACCTGAGGAAGATATACTTCAATAACCAGTATGTCTCGAGCCAAATACATCTGACTGGTTATGGCGATGAGGCCTCCCCTTGTGGGACGAGACACCCGTGTGTTGATAACGATGCGTTGATGGACATTACCTTCTTCTCGAACAAACTAAATCAATCTCAAGATGCTTACAACAGTTTATTGGATGGTGATGAAGATGAGGGTGAGGTGGTTTATAGTAACAATGAAAATCCAGAAGGTGGATTAAAGGTTTTATCTGATGTAAAATACAACCATAAAAGTGAGGTCAGCCTTTCTCAGCTTCTAACACGATTGATTGTGCAATTGCCTCCAAATCTAGTTGTCGCTGATGGAAGTAATAGTAAACTCGCTTATGATATACCTGAATTGCGATTTTCTAAAAATAGTCTCAAAAGGCTTTATCTGTCTTATAATCTTTTCAGAAGATGGATTGGCCCAATTCATGGAGCTCAAACACTTGAAGATGCGGACCTGTCTTTTAATTACTGTTTAGAGATGAAACCAACATTTCTTTCACAAGCCTCTGGTCTAAAGGTCTTGAACATAAGTGGAAATTTTCTTGAACGATCGCTAATGAATGATTTAAATGGCCAACTATTTTTTAATCAAACTAAGCTGGAAACATTAAGAATCGGCAACAACACCATTCGTAAATTAGCACCAGCTGTATTCCAGCGTCTAAGGAAACTAAAGGTTCTCGATCTTAGCTGGAATATGATGGAAACTTGGACAGCTGACATATCAAACCTGTCCTCCTTGCAGGAACTCGATATTTCTAAAAACAGGTTGGAGAGAGTTCCAATAACGTTACGGCACCAAATTGACGTCATCATGAAGAACAGGAAGGACACATTTCACATCAATATCAATTATAATAATCTGAAATGTGCCTGTGAAGACTTGACCTACTTAGAGTGGCTACAAAGGGCTTATATTGTTATCGATGACAAATCTGTAACCGAGTGCCGCATGGACGATGGATCAATGGTATCTTTGAAGGACCTTAATGATATTGTCCTAAAGTTAAAAGAAAAATGTAAACTGACAGCCCCATTGATCATCGGCGCAATCGGCGGCTTGTTCCTGTTTCTAATTGTGACATTGTCAGGTATTGTGTATCGGTACCGCTGGAAGCTGAGGTATCTTTACTACACAACAAGGAGAAAGTACAGAGGGTACCAGCGACATGCGAGGGAAGAGGAAGTCTTTAAGTATGACGCCTTCATATCCTTCGCTGATGAAGACAGGGACTTCGTGGTCAACGAGATGCGATCTATGCTGGAAGAGCAATTTAATCTGACACTCTGCATCCACCAACGAGACTTCATGGTGGGAGAACCGATCACAGCGAACATCATCAACGCGATTCAGTCAAGCAGGAAAACTCTGGTGGTGCTGTCTCCACACTTTTTGTCGAGTTCGTGGTGTGAGTATGAAGTCCGCATGGCTAGGCTTGAGAGTATCCACACAGGTCGTGACCTGGTGTTTGTTGTGTGGTACACGGATGTACCGGACCACAAGGACATTACTGTTGACCTCCTGGAGGAGCTGGTCAGCGACACTTACATCAAGTACCCGGATGATGAGCAGGAACGACAACTCTTCTGGACAACGTTAAAGGAATCGCTGGTTTTTTGAGAGTAACATTAAAACTGCCAAACTGCCAATAGGTTTAGTTTATAAATGCAAAAATTGCAAACGAAAGAATTGTTTTAGGTTGTTGTTTAAAGTGTAATCTGCACCAATGATGGCAATGGCTTTGGTTTACACATGCTAGTAGGACAGTCATTTTAACTACTTTCTGTTTACAAATGCTAATACTGTTGTAAACTTTACTCTTTGAGGAAAAATACAACGATTTTGACATTTGTGAACCTTACTTTTGGGAGAGTTGTACAGCAAATACCAGGATAATGTAAGTGAGTTCAGGTTTAACGCAGTTTTTAAATAATTTTCAGTTATATTACGACGGCCGGCCGGATGAAGTAAAGAAAAGGCAAACTTCTTAAGAACTCGTGGGTGCATTGACATTATTCGGTGAATTACACTGCCTAAAACACAGGAGATTCAGCACTTTAATTATGGTGATTGATTAACTGACATGTTGACATTAAATGAAAAGTAAAAGAACGCTATTACCGAATTGAGACCGACAATATCAGGCTCCCGTTTCACAAAGACGACATAACTTTACGACGTCGTATATCATGTCATTGGGCTAATGGATTTGGTTTACAAATGCCCAAAATCATTGTAAACTTTGCACTTTCCAAAGATCTTTGGAAAGTACACAGTTTACAACCACTTTTTGCATTTGTAGACCAAATATATTAATCTAGTGACATGGTTTAGGACGTCGTAAAGTGATGATGTCTTCGTAAAACGGGCCCTAGGACGTTTACTGAGTCATCGTTAATTAACGATATCGAAAATAATCCATCAGGACCAGTGGGTTTTATTTACTTTGGAAAGCGCAAAGTTTGCAACAACGTTTGACATTTGTAAACTAAACCCGTTCACAATCCAGGGCCCTGTTCCTCAAAGCGATTTTAGGCTGAGTTGATCGTAAAGGATTTTTGAAACAAGGTCCTGTGAAGTCGTTTCTTATCATAGGCTTACGACTGTTGTAGCACAACGATCGATTTGGAACTGGTTCCAAAGCGATCTTTGCGCTACGACAGTCGTAAGCCAATATTTTATTTTAGCACTTACGATCAATTTAGCCTAAAATCGCTTTGAGGAAAGGGGCCCAGGATTGCAATGATTCAAATTTTATGCAACCATTTCCGTAATCGCTGTGCGACCAAAGAATTTTTCACTTTGTTGTTAGTTATGTTAGTTATCTAAAATGTCACTATTTAATAATAAAATTCATCAGTTAGCTTCAAACTCATGTGATTAGTGTTCCTTTTAAGTAGTGAATAACACTAGGCACACGTATGTAAAAGAAATCTTAATATCGGTAATTTTTTACATCCGAAGGTTGCAACAAAGTCGACTCATTCATATAAATATGGGTGGCGCTTAATTAAGTTCCAGATGTATATATTTTTAAAAAAGCAACACGTTATGACAAGGATGAAAAATTAGTTAAAAAGTCAGACCTGTCATAATTTACTGAGGAAGTGGTAACACGCCAACACCTAGAATGGACAGCAGGTGGGAAATGTGTTGTCGACAATGTTAAAACCATTATGTCTTGGTTCCCTTTGTGATCTCATGTCACTGGAGACAATGGTTCGGTTTTACATTGCCACCAAATGAATCATCATTGTAATCTCACTTGTATAAGGTGGTCAACTGGATTCATTAATCATTGTAAATAATCACTCTTGATTTTGTTGTTTTAACCATTTCATGTTTTTACTGGCTTTGATCAGTTTAACTCCGTTGTTTTTAATATGTTAAAACATCATTGTAATACCATGCATCCTTGTACTTAACTGGCTTCTATCATACTTGTCATTGTTGTTTTTAAATCTTTCTTTCTTGTTGTTTCTTCCTTGTCTTTTATCTTTTTCCACATTTGCTCACTTAAAATGACATCGATTGTAAGCTCATTATCATCCCCATATCCCTACATGCAAATATGTACTCTAACCCTCCTCATAGCATCATTCAATTGATGAAGGAGCAAGCATATGTCCCAAAACGTCGTGAACTTAAGAACAAACCAGAAGTTGACATCCTAGATATCCTGAACTTTGCACCATCACTTCTAAATGTCCCTAAAATAATTGAATGCAACAATCGTTGTAAACTGTGCACTTTTCCCAAAACAGTGCATTGCCACCACAAATATATGTCGTCAAATACAATCTGTATTCATGCATACAAGTTTATCTTACACTGTACATAGCATTTTAATGTTTAGTAAAAAATATTCCTCGAACTTGTTGTATCATTGTATTGTGTGTTAGTAAACAGTCAATAGTGTTTGTTCCAGCTACGAGAGCATTGTCACATGGAGAATCAGGGTAAAGCTTTATTTATCATTTGAATCTATTCTGTGACACAAATCCATGTTTTACTGGTTTCAGTTTTGTGTTGCTATGAGCTGTATGTGTCTGACCCTGTTCCACAAAGTAATCACAAGGTTAAAATGGCTTTGCCTTTATCTTTGTGCTCGAGTAAGGAGAGCGTAAAGATGAACATTAACATTGTACTATGAATGTGGCGAATGCTTGATTCTGATTGGTTAATTAACCCAATCAGAGACTGTATAATTTCGTTATACGGTCTCTGTTTTCGGCACGCAGCAATACAGAGAATTGCGTTTCTGTTTGATAATGCACTATTTCCGTTTGCACCATAAAGATTTAAAAACTTTGGTGATACCTTAATCGGAAATATTGCAGATATTTTTAATAAGACTGATAACTTGTGTCACACTTTAAATGGATTTTTGGCAGACATAGATGAACAAGGTGAATACACCAAATAGTGTTAGCTATTCTGGCGCCACTACTGCTGCCGAAGTGGTTGCTACGGTAAACAAAGCTAGCAGTTCTTTTCAAGGGATACCACTCTTCCATCTTTTTCACACACCTTTTTAATAAGTCATAAAAGTATTATGTAAACGTTTAAAATGACTCTTTTTGTTTTCTAAGGCTTAGCGCAAGGACAAAATGTATTTCAAAACGTATCTAACTTTTCAACATAAAATCTAAGATGGCTGCTACTAAGGTAGGTTGCAAGCACAATGTTACGTCGTGGCCGCATTGTACTGTGTCACATACGCGCAACAAAAGAGTTCGTATTAAATTACTCAATATATTATTTATAGTTGAATGGAGATAAAAATACTGTGTTGGAAAATCAGAGGCAGTTTAACGTAATTATACTAGCTCTAAACTTTACATTTAAAACCTCAAACTAACGCGTTCAGTTTTAAATGAAAGTTAGAGCTATTATAATTACGTTATACTGCCTCCGATTTTCCAACACAGTATATTTATCTCCTAATTAACTTTTCAACTTTTAGGGAGCATTGCTGACTTTCCTTTTTTTTAGGTCCCTTAGGTTGTTTTTGTCAATGGAAGCGTTCAATGGTCATATAAATATTGACTAAAACGATTTTAGCTTACTATATCCTTGTGAAATCTTGAAAATGTGCACAATGTACTGCAGCTATAAGTCAGGCACAATTATAACGCAGTGTTGTAGTATAAAATAACTTTTTTTTCATCTTGCCGAAAATTAATACTAGCCTTATTGTTTGGCAAAAGCTTAGCATTGTACATGAGAATGTGTTTGGGTAAGAGCACGTAATGCAATATTAATATGGACATAGAGCACGTAATGCAATGTCAATATGGACATAGAGCACGTGATGCAATATCAATATGGACATAGAGCACATAATGCCATATCAATATGGACATAGAGCACATACTGCATTATTAATATGGATATAGAGCACTAAATACAATATCAATACGGATACAGAGCACGCAATGTAATGTCAATATGGATATAGGACACATAATGCCATATCAATATGGACATAGAGCACTAAATGCAATATCAATATGGATACAGAGCACGCAATGTAATGTCAATATGGACATAGGGCACGTAATGCCATATCAATATGGACATAGAGCACGTAATGCAATATCAATATGGACATATAGCACGTAATGCCATATCAGTATGGACATAGAGCACGTAATGTAATATCAATATGGACATAGAGCATGTAATGCCATATCAATATGGACATATAGCACGTAATGCCATATCAATATGGACATCGATCACGTAATGCAGTATCAATATGGACATATAGCACGTAATGTCATATAAATATGGACATAGAGCATATATGCCATATCAAAATAGACATAGAGCACGTAATGCCATATCAATATGGACATAGAGCACGTCATGCAATATCAATATGGACATAGAGCACGTAATGCAATATCAATATGGACATAGAGCACGTAATGCAATATCAATATGGACATAGAGCACGTGATGCAATATCAATATGGACATAGAGCACATATTGCCATATCAATATGGACATAGAGCACATACTGCATTATTAATATGGATATAGAGCACGCAATGCAATATTAATATGGACAAGGAGCACGTAATGCCATATTAATATGGACAAAACTGTTTATTAATAACATTGATTAGAGTCCAATTTCATTCACAAAGAGGCTAACAAGAGTTGTCTCCCTTTAACCACCTGTTACCACCTGTTAAAGGTTAAAGTTTATTTATACTTTAAAATGTCTGTCTAAGCATGAAAAGCGTTAAGTTTTTGTCTGTGTATAGTTTTTAGTTTTAAATAAAGTCATAATTAGTTGTAAAACAAAGCTTATCAAAAAAGTGGATTAGAACTCAGAAGCCTAAAGCAGATGAACACTCTACCTACACGGTGTACGGGTGCCACTGTATCCTAGTGCCATTACTGATAGGTTTCAATCTTAAAAATGTGCACAATGTTTTGCAATAAGTCAGCCACAATTATATGCAGAGTTGTAATTTAAATTTAGCTGACTTTTACATTGCCAAGAATTAATATTGTTCTTGTTTTGCGGGTAACTTAGCATCATACATAAGGGTTTGTTGGGGTACTTTAGTTTAGTTGATTTACTTGTTTTTTCATGTCAAGTCGTAATATCTAGTGAGAGTTTTAGCAGGTTTTAAAAACACAGCCTTCGACCATGTTTTCGTTTCATTGAAAGATCCATAGTTTAGGCGCTGTTAGTTACACCAGAGGCATGATAGACAAACAGTCTTGAGGGTTTTCCCTTAATAATTTAGACATATTATCCGGAGCAAAGTAAAGTGAAGTGATGAGAGTTTTTGTTTCAAATCTTAACAACATAATTTTAGCTGTGTTCGGAAACAAACGTTTTCTAAGAGAATGAGAACAAATCTCACACACAAAAATATAGAAGAACTGTTTTCACAGTCCTTTTACAAACCAACTATTTAACTTGTAGGTTGATACGAGTTACCTCCCTTAGATCACACACTAGTTGCATCAACAGGTTGGGTGTTGTGAAATACACAGTCGTATCTATCGTATAAATAGATTCTTGTAATAAAAAGAAGGGAAGTAAATCTGCTAACAATGCGGAAAAAAGTTTGTATGCAAAGTAGCTGAACCATAGTACAGTTCTCAGACTCGTGGTTGGTATAAATATCTTGTTATTACAGTATGTGTTGAGGTCCGGAGGGATTGGGTTATCAACCGAAATTCGTTTAAACCCCCAATGCCACTCACTAGACCTTTTTTAATTATTGCTTATAATTTTTAAAGTATCGCCTCCTTCTAGATATTTTATATTTTGACCATAAAAATGTGTGTGTGACTTATCTTTCATTATTTTTTATAACTAATCCTTAACACATTGGACCCCTGAGTATGAACACAACTAAGTACTCAGAACAATCAATGTGTATATATTCTCTAAATCTTCCTACGTTCTGGTTTATTTGTTACTGCTTATTGCCTCCATTAAGTACTTATTAAATCAGCAAACTTTTCTCCGAGTTTTCATAGAATACACCTTGCTACAATTTTGATTACGCACATGATGATAAAAATTTCAAACAATTTGTATACACTTGTTACGTTTATTTGGGAAATTAGACAAGAAGATTTTTCACAACACCAAATGATGAAAAAAGGAAGTAGTCGAAGTATTCAACACCTGCAAGAAATAATCATTACAGTATAAAAATCAAACACTAATTATAAAATAGAAAAATATTCCCAGGTTATTAATAATGAAATAAGGACTTAATACTGACTTTTAAACGATTATATTCCAATATTATAAAATACATTTAACATAAACAACACCGTTTAGTTTCCTTGACTACGTTTCATTCATTTTTAATTTTTAAAATTGATCCTTTTTAAAACCATATTATCAACTAGAATACCCACATAATGCTGATATAAGAGACTGGTCATTTATTACAGGGGGGAGGGGGGATTCAGGGGAGGGTCACTAAAATAGGACCCCCACCCCCCTGTAATACATGACCGGTCCCTAACTGATCTAAATGTAAATATGCATACTCACTTTTTAATTTTCTCTTCTTCCTGTTTAGCCATGTCGATGGCCTTTACGACGATGACACCTCCTCCGATGCCGATGTGCATTCGTCATGTCAAAAGCAAACAGAGATCCTGGAAAACCACAATACAAATAAACATTACTTTATGCCAGTATCATCAACACCATAATACACAGGTTCATACCCAATAACCAGTGAGGGTTTTATGTTTGTCTAAGTTAATTACACTCGAGTTCAATAGTATCCAAACAGTAACTGTATTCTCTAATACTAACTAAGTTTAGCACAACTAACATAAGGTAAGCAGTTAATGATATACATATAAACTACAGTATACCTAGAAGAAGAAGAACCAGCATGTAAGGGATCTTCATGATGCAGAGATTTAGATACAGCAATGGTAATGTAGCGTCTGGTTTTAATACTCCAAGTGCGCTTATATTCCTTCTTTATATACTGAAAGTGGCTGCTATTTTAGTAGAGCAAAGTGCTTATCACAGTAGGTGTTTTCATATCAAAGAAAAACAAATCTTTATAAATATCCCCCGGGAACAAAGACACGTATGATCTGTTTGAAATTATCGTGAAATGTTAAGTTAGTGTCGTGACCATACCTGACAAACTACAATTACATTAAGCTGACATTACTGAGGTGAAACTGTT
>JAULCD010560486.1:0-14316 GCA_032361085.1 Calliostoma canaliculatum | reverse complement strand
AATTCTCTATTTTTCTGCAATGTCTTTTTGGTCCCATTAACAATCCCAGGGCTTGATTCACAAACAGCAAGAATCCTCATATTGAATCTTTGCTCTTTGCATTCACCGGGCACAAACCGTGTCTGACTGGTAGCGAGTGTGCTGGGACATCAATGCAGTGTTTACCTCATTGGGATATTAGGTTTACATTACAAGTGGGCAGTATTTGCTGACAAGTTCAGAAAACTGGGGACCATCCCCATCAGATCTGTCAAAAAGGTTCACGTGTCTTCTGTGGCTTGTTCAGATCGATACATCACAGATAGGGCACATAGATAGACTCCATCGCACTCTTGCAGACTCATGTTGAATTTAGTTTGTTTGTTTGTTCAAGAATCGTTTAGAGTAAGTTGCATCATTGGTGGTCATAATCACAAGGTACACATGGCATGGTTTATAACTTATTGTAATCACAATTCCAGAGTTTTAGATGTCAACTTCATCTTATATTGGAGCAAGCATATGGCCCGAAACGTTCACAAATCCTAAAATATGCCTCATCACTTCTAATTGTCACTAAAGAATTTACATGTAGCCATAAAATATATTGGTTTAATAACAGCATTGAACTAAACTGATTTTTCTTAAAATAAGGAATCGTCGTGTCTTAAAGTGGACACACAATGTAGCATGGAAGGCTACTTTATCAGTATTCAAATGAACTTAATTGAGCAACCCCTTATATATGTAACCATAATGATGATGATATGTCATTAATTAGTGGAATATCTTAAGTAATGTAAACAGAGGTTTATGTTTTAAAAACGTCGCCAAAATGCACCGAAAATGCAAGTGAAGCATTTAACCCACCCACACTCCACCAAAAAGTAGTTTTACTGCCTTGCAGTTGACAGGTAACAAAACGCGTGTGTAACCGTCGGTCTCGTCCATCACTGGAAAAAATGTGTAGAAATTATTCAGCGATTTTCTTGAAATCTCATCAAACCTATAGAAAACCACTGAATAATTTCTATAAATTTTTTCTTGTGCATACTCATTCACATGGCGAGGAGAAGACGTTTAGAGACACTGAGATGGCAGATAGTGTGTATGCATGCAGCTGGTATGATGTTCGGGGTCACCGAGCAAAGGCGTGGTTGCTATAACTTTCTCATCTAAAGACTTGTCCACAAACACTAACAAGCTGTTACTAAAAAAATCGACCAAGGCCACGTGGATTAAGAAGACTACTCAAGGAGAAGATCATAGTCTGATCCATTACCTAAGACGGTAACCTATTCAACCAGGCTCCTGTTTTACGCAGATGTCATAACATTTTTGCATTTGTAGACCAACTCCAGTAACCGAGTGACATGGTTTAGGACGTCGTAAAGTTATGATCTCTTTGTAAAACGGGGCCCAGTACTATACAAGGACGATGTGGCGGGAACACAAGATTAATATTAAACACCTCGGCACTATCCCATGTTATATCATAACAATACTTGTTCAATGAACTAATTTCGCACAAAATGAAATTATTTGTATTTTTTTACGTACAGAGAATAAAAACAAACATGTTGCCTGCAGTTTGTTCTTATCAGGTAGTCAAGTTTTCATTCGTTCATCAAGTCTTTAGGCATTACTGCTTTTCTAGAAGTAGGAAAGTTAGGACTTCTTTCTGTTCATATCACTGTTCTGAAACAGGCGAATGCTTAATAATGTTCAGTGTGTCAAACAAACACACAGGTGGCACTACATAATCACACAGACAAGTTTATGCAACATAAAAAACAGACACAAGGTATGAATGCATCATATAATCAAACAGACACAAGGACTAAGGGGCCTTATATAGTCACACAGACACAACTTTATGCTGCATAATTTACACAGCAAAAACGTTTGTCTGAAAATTGGTTGCTCCACATAGTGTGAAAAAATTATCAGCAAGCGAATTAGCTGACATTGGTGCCAAAACCAAAACAACATCACATAATGAAACCGACAAAATAAGTAGTATCATACACACAAAAGATTAAATAGCATCATAAAATCAACCAGGCACAAACGTAGGTAAAAACACAAGATCAAACTAAACGTAGTCTTGCAATTTGAACATGTAGGTGGCTTGCTGTTCGGATAACGTCACCATTGGTTGATGCACAGAGAAATGGGTTTGTGCACAAAATTGTTGTGTGCATTTTTTTTTCAAATTTGTAAACCGAATTTATAAGCCCAGTGTAGTCTGGCCCCATTAGCGTGTCCAGTTCACTGAGTGGATTATCACTCACTCTGTCAGTAGGTAATGGTCGTCACTGGACAAATTCTAATTTCTTATCGATTCATCAATCTCCATGAACTGTTTATGTCCAAACTTCTGCAGAAATTTTCTTACAATTACAGATGACAATGCATAAACCAACAAACAATACAATTCGTAACTATATGTCATTACAACATTTTATAGATTGTAAATCTGCACCTCAAAATCATACGATTGTTTTGGTGAAGAAAAACAGACGTGTCACCTTTTCAGAAACAATGTCTGTATAACTGTATAATCATATGTACATAAACTATTGTCACTGACATAAAATACCTGAAATATTTTTTAGGTTCCATGACTATTTGAATACTTTATAATATACATTGTAGAAGTTGAAGGCGGCAATTGAAAAACGTCATTGATTATCAGTCATAAGCAGGAAGGTTTAATATTTATAAGGACTTATAAAAGACTCCCAATATGTTTAGCAGTTACATGTATGCCTATTTTAAATATGTTCCAGCGGCAAAACCCAGTTTTAAAGTGCTTAATCTGGGCTCAGTCTATTCTAAACTTTAATAAGTGAACATGTTTTAATGTGCTACGTTCTGTTGTTACAAAACTATGTTGTTATTTATTTAAAAGAAATATTTTGCAAAATAATTGTTAAAGAGCTTGTTCATGTGTAGTCAAACTTCTGAACTAAGCTTCGCATGGTTTTAACCTGTCTTTTCAAAACCCTATTTTGTGCTGTTTTTTTGAAAATCACATTTCAAGAACGTTTTAAACCATTTACCATAAGATAGATGTTAACTATAACTTAAGGTTAAACTTTTACAGGTAAAATAGGAAAACATTGCTGCAATCACAAACATTTACTCGCCTATTGAGCCAATATTGTCATCTTCCCGTCAAGACACGGACATCACAGTTGTTATAACTGCTAAGAAGAACGTTTGGCATTTTGAATGAATGTAATGGCATTAGAGTCTTGGTTGTGATTAAAGAAATACCTAAAAGCTTTAGTAAACATACCAGACGTCAAGGTATTACCATGCACAAATATATTATTGAATGTAGATTTTTGTGACTCAAATACACGTAATGATTCTGTAAATATGTTTTCTCGACACAGAGTTACGTCTCTGATAACATCTTAAAAAGAAGAAAAATGTGTCCTAACATTTAAGTGTAGACACTACTATTTCAAGTTTTAAGAAGAAGGATACGCCATGTAAAAATATACAAAGGCGAGCCGTGTTTCAGTTTTCCGGTATATGTTGGCTTTTGACCGGTAGAATACTACCATGACTGGTAAATTTCAAGTATGTCGGCCCTTTTGTCTGGTCGAAATAGCATTGGCAATAATCAAGTCGAGTCGCGGATTCATTATTTTATCATGCTGTTAAAACATAAGTTTTTAGCTAAATTTTTAGCCGAGAAGCATAGCTTAGTCCTTTGCACTACCCTGCCGGGGGGTGAAACGTCATGTAAAAAAAACAATTCATGTGTCTTAGCTATCAGTTAATAACAACTGTGTTCCAGCAGACTAAAATATTTACTCTGCAAAATAAGTTGTAAACTGCTATGGTGACCGGTAGAAATTAAGCAGGACCGGTATTCTTTCAGACCGGCGGTCCCTGTATAAGACTTTTAAAATAGTCAACGGACACACTGCTTACTTATGTAGGCCTCGTTAGACATTCTGAAAAAAAACTTGTTTACAAATGTTAAAATCGTTGTTAAGTGGACACTTTCTCTAAAATATCTTGATTTTCTTTGAAAAGTGCCTAGTTTACAACTATTGTAGGATCTGTAAACAGAAACCATCAACCCTGTGCCTCTTGAGACGCATTTTACAATCTTTTTATATAAACCTCTCAGCCTCTTTTTTGTTGGTTCTTAGAAGGTTTGAAACCATGTTGAATAGTTAGTTGCAAACATGCTATAATTAAGACATCCTAGATAGTCCACGCTATGACATCTCTGTTACTCAAGATACATATGTAGCGGCTATAAAATATCCGAGTCCCGTGCTGGGAATCGAACCCGTGACCCTCTGATCCGAAGGCGAGCGCCTTGTCCACATGACCAAAGAGGTTAACCCCGTCAGTAGGCTGACAAGGTACGGGTGTCATCCGTGAGATGAACATTACCCTGCTACAGTTACATAGTAAACAAAAGATAACTCCAACCTGGTACTACTTGGTGTCTGAAAACAAGTCCCAATGTCAAGTGTTGTTTTTTGGCTTGTTTCTTGACATTATGGGTGTATAAATTGTGAATCTATAACATAGATGAAATATAGCAATGATGGAGTTTTGTTTTGTTGAAAGAAGTAATAAAAAAAATAATACTAACAATTAAATTAATGCAGTTTTTAAATTTGCCAAAAAGTAAATTTACACAAATTTACAAACACAAATATCAGGTCTAATAAAGATAACTATACTCACCTTAGCCATTGTCCAAATTCAAGTTTATTCCTAAAATAAGAAAAATAAATATATGATTAAACTTGTTTAATCTTTAATTTAAATTAGACATAAATATTCAATTTAAATTTTTAGATTGGTCATATAAAATAATTGTCTTGTTTCTCAAACAGGGTAAAGCAGGCAGGTTTTATTTTTACTTTTTATTTCCCCAAAACGTTTAATTTAATGAGTCATGTTGTCAGGCACCATTTGCCCTTTCCTTGGCCCCGTTCTTCAAAGCGATCTTCGGCTAAGTTGATCGTTAGTGACTTTTTAAACAATGTCCCGTTGAGTTGTTTCTTATCATAGGCTTACGACTGTCGTAGAGTAGAGATCGATTTGGAAACAGTGCTGACTGGCACTGGTTCCAAAGCGATCTCTGCACTATGGCAGTAGTAATCCAATGTTATATTTTAGCACTTACAATCAACTTAGCTTAAGATTGCTTTGAGGAATGGGGTCCAGGGCTTTAAAATGGTTAAATTCTGTCATATTTGTAACACGACAAACGTTATGTTGTTTGCTTGCACAGTTGAACAGCAATCAGGAATATCGGGAACAAAATGAAGCTGGACTTTGAAGCATGTAGTTTGGGGTGTAAACTTTTTTTTTTGTAAATAGGGGCGATTTGTGCAGTCTGGCGTTGAGGAGCAGCAAGACAATTATTTGTTGACAAATTTATGTCTTTTAAGGTTGTTAACTTTTCTAGTGCCAAGCTAAACAGTTGTCCGTTTCAATGTACAAATTTCAGCCAAATAACTTTTGGAGATCTTTTAAACAAATTTTCACAGGATAGGTTTTTTACAGCACTGGGTAGTCATAGTTTTTAGTCCTTCTAAAATAAGTTTGGCACTCAAAGGATCAAGGGCCATCAACTTCAACAATCACACAACCAACATACAGAGTAAACGACCAACAGACAGAAAAAACAACCAACAGAGTAAACGACACAGAGTAAACAACCAGCACCTGAGTGATGTATCTGCAAAGTTTAGTTGAAAAATATTGAATAGTTTTTGAGTTCTGCTCCGGAAACGAAATGTACCCCTTTTTGACAAAGTCCAAACTGTTTCCATGGGAACCATGAAAAATAAAAATCACAAAATTCCCAAAATAGCAAAAGGCACCACTTCAGTATCTCATTGATCTACCTGCAAAGTTTGGTTTAAAAATATTGAATAGTTTTTTAGTTTTGCTCCGGAAACGAAATGTACCCCTTTTTTGACAAAGTCCAAAATGTTTTCATGGAAACCGATAAAAATAAAAATTTCAATAATTCCTAAAATAGCAAAAGGCACCACTTCAGCACCTGAGTGATGTATCTGCATTCGGAAACGAAATGTACCCCTTTTTGAGACAAAGTACAAACCGTTTCCATGAAAACGAAGAAAAATAAAAAATCACAATAATTCTAAAGTAGCAAAAGGCACCACTTTAGCACCTGAGTGATGTATCTGCAAAGTTTCGTTGAAAAATATTGAACAGTATTCAAGTTCTGCACCGGAAACGAAATGATTACGGATGGAGGGACGGACGGACGGACGTACGTACCGTTAGCTATATCCCCCCGCATTATATGCCGGGGGGATAATAAAATAACAAGGACTAAAAATCTGTAATAAATCATAACATGTTTCCCATTTTAGACCTTCATATAGGTATTTCATGCCCTAAAGCCACATGCCAAATTTATTTTTTCTGTCTGTAACAGTTTCTAAGAAATTAGTCCAATTAAAGAAATATGCACCAAGTAAAAAAAAAATTAACAAGGGCCAGTCATAGAGAATTATTATCTCGCTCTGGTCTAGTTCTAGGTTTTGCTGCAATTTTTTGCTGCAATCTTAGATACTTTAGCCAATTCTGATAGCTTGTCAATAGCTATAATACTCAATAACAAATAAACATTTTCAAAGAGGGGGTTGTTAGTTTATCATTTTTAAGTAGTGGTCTACAAATGAGATATGTGGACAGAATTAACTCTTCCTGTAAGGACAAAAGGAGGAGTATCTTCCTGTGTAGTTGTATTTTTTGAGGGGCTCTTTCTGTACTGATAGAGATTTAAAGAACTTTTATAGAAAATGAGCAAGAACTCCAAGTTCTTCTCATTTCCCTACTATACTTACAAAAAAGCTTGATATCTTGATCTGTAATAATAACAGGACCCTGGAAGAGAAGACGCATTCGGTTACTAGGTCAGCACAACTCAGCACTGTTGAGTGTTTAGTGGTATCTATTTTTTCACACAAATATACTTAAAAATAAAATTATTTAAAAAACCCATATCATTTTATTATTTCTTTGAAAGCCATTTTTAGAAGTTGAATGGTAACAAACTGAAAAGATAGTTATTAGGTGACACAATAATTTATGATGAATAGCATTAATAAACGATTGTAGATTGTAAATAAACGTGCTTGTAGTGGTTTTGGGTAATTGATGGCACAATGATAGCCTCATAAGGTGGTTTGCCAGCATTGGACCTAAATCCTATTCAGTTCCTTTTATAATATCACACATAAACCTGTGGTAAGCATTCTCGTTGGTAAAATTTATTAATGCTATTTGTCAGAAATGATTGTGTCATCTTATTGTGTCCAATATTTGGAGCACAAATAATGATGAGCAGTATCGTTCGACAACAATAATGCCTCATGAAACACGTTTAGTCAGATTACATCACACATTAACAAAATTTGCAAGCAGTATGAAACTGAATAATGAAAAATGATTCATTCAGAGACTTACATAATTTTATATGTCACATAATAATAATAAACTCCCCGGCAGTCAGGATGTTTGTCTTGAGTGTAAGAATAAACTAAAATAGGAACTGTGCACAAGCCCATCACTTGTCTTGATAAAAACAAATGAACATCATGCATAGCTCACATAGCCATGATAGATAACCCTAAAATAAGTGGTATGTTTAAGAACAGATCCTATGTGTATTCAAACATTTCACTAATAAAAATTTTTAACATTACAATATTAATGAAAAAATAAATAATTCTACAACCTTGAAGAAATCTAAACAACTTAAACAACAAAGAAGACAAAAATAATGAATTTTTAGTGTAAAATTATAATTTATACTTAGACCAGTGTTACAACTTGCTATTTGCTTCTTACTCTGGTAGGAACAGATGTAAAATCCCTGATTACAGCTGAAAAATAACAAGAAGACAGAGTCATTAATATCCTCCGCAATAGTAAAATATGAATTCATTTTTTACGAGTTCTGTTCCAGAAACCAGTTTTTGAGACAAAGTCCAAACAGTTTACATGAAAACTAAGAAAAATAAAAAATAACAAAATTTCCAAAATAGCGAAAGTCACCGCTTTAGCACCTAATGGATCTACCTGCAAAGTTTTGTTGAAAAATATTAAACGGTTTATAAATTCTGCTCCGGAAATGAAATGCACCCCTTTTTGGGACAAATTCCAAACTGTTTCAACAAAAACAAATAAAAATAAAAATCACAAAATTCCCCAAATAGTAAAAGGCAACACTTCAGCACCTGATTGATGTACCTGCAAAGATTCGTTAAAAATATTGAACGCTTTTCGAGTTCTGCTTCGGAAACCAAGTGCACCGCTTTTGGAGTCATACTCCAAACTGTTTCCAGAAACAGAATTTTTTTTTTTAAAATCACAAAATTTCCAAAAAAGCAAAAGGCACCAACTCAGCACCTGATTGATCGACCTGCCACGTTTTGTTGAAAAATATTGAACAGTTTTCAAGTTTTGCTCTGGAAAAAGAGAGCTTGCACGGACGCATGGAAACACGGACGCACGGACAGAGTCCGTTTCAATACCCCCCACAAAACGAGTTGCGGGGGATAAAATTACATAATTAGCACCCACCTGTGGTGAACCTTGGGTTCCTGCTCCTTGGAATAGGCTTAAGTTTTAAAGGAAGGCCACCTATTGTCATGAAGAGACTGGGTAGATCGTCTATGGATGATTGCTATCACATCCGCTGCCTTTCTAGTGTATTCTTCAGCTAGGAGTGATTCTTTGCGATGTTTCAAGCGTGAAGTTGGGATCTGGTGACATCTGGATGGCAGAACCTTATGTGCTGATGTATGAGTAGATAGGGCCAAATCAGATGGCCTGCAACTTCCAGTAGTTCTGGGAACCACGCTTTGGCTGGCCATAGGGGTGCTACAAAAAGTAGCTAAATGTTGGCCATGTGCCTGATTTTTTCCATTACCCTTGGAAGTAATACATAGGAAGGAAAAGTGTACATGTCTAGCCCCTCAGATGGAATGGCTAGAGCTATGTGGTCCAGGGGTGTGAGAGGACCTTGAATCAGAGAACGCTGGGATCTTGGTGTTGAAACATGTTGTTAACAGATCCACCACAGGTCTCCACAACTGATCTGTGATGGGTTGGATTGCCAAGACAAGGCATCCCCAATGACGATGCAGACTTCTGGTATATGGTGAGCATGGACTGACAGATTGAGAGAGTTTTTGTGATGGAAAAACTGAAAGGGTAGGTGCAGTAACACTCTGGACCCCCTCAACACCTAACGGTTGATATACTACACCATCGTCAAGTTGTCAGATTGGATGAGGAAGCGTTGGTCTCTGAGAAGTAGAGACCACATCCTAATGGACCAAATGACTGCCATAAATTCCAGTGAGTTTATGTGCTGGAATCTCTCTTCCTCTGACCACAGCCTGGAGGCTTCCGAGCCCATGTTGGACTTGTTCACAAAGAGGGACGAAAGAGGGACGCAACAAAGGCACGCTCATGTAAACGCGTAGAGAAGCCACTACCTCAGATACTCCTGAAGGTATACAGAGAGCTTCAGGAGCCAGATTGGAAATATCAGATGTGGCCACAGGGAGAGCTGTAACGTACTAAGTTGCAGCCTGCCCTTGTAGGTTAGGTTTTGGGTTGACGTGAGCAGTCCTAAGACCTGTTGCCACTAGAGTATAAAGACCTGCCCTGTAGAAGGAATGGTACTGCTTTCTAGATTTTGATCCAAGGATCAGGAGGTACTAGCAACAGGTTCTTCTGACTTTGGGAGTGACTCTTTAGGATACAGGACGAACTCTGACTTCTTCATGTTGACAAGCCACTTCAGCTGTCAGAGTAGCTTGGTAAGAAAGGACTACTGACTGAGCGCTGTGCCATTGGCATAGGCATGCAGGACGTCGTCTCGATAAAGCCCCCACTGACACTCCTGTTGAGAATGAGTTTTACTATTGGCCAAGTGATATGTGTAAAAAGCTGTGGAGCCCAAGGAATTCCAAACAGGAGCACTGCTCACTGTTAGTAAACCGCAGGTACTTAAAGTGCCTGGGGTTTATTGGTACATGCATGCAAATAGGCGTCCTGCAGGTCTATTGGGACCAGAAAGTCCCTAGTTCTGACCATGTACCGGTAACATCAGCAAATTAGCAGCCTGGTGCCCACGGGAGTAAGTCGAATGGGAAAAACTGGGGCTGGTAGCGACCAGTTGCCTTTGTTTAGTGCCGGGATAGTATTGACAATAGATTGGTTAGTATGCTGTGCTGATGACAACAGTTGCAAGGACATAGTGTCCATAGAGTAAAGTTTCTTATCGTCGATTCTGTAAATCGACATTTTAGCATGCGATAAGTAGTCGACATCTAGTGGTGGGTGTCCCATTGAGGTACGGTGCCCCATGCATGGCAATTTAAATCTTAGAGCAAGCCATGGCAAGATCACTGATCTGAACAAAGCATCAGGGAAGGCTTCATCTATCTTCCTAGCGTGCTCCCTAACATTCCATGAGGGAGGGGGCGGCACCCAATCGTTTTCGATGCTGGATAGCAGTCAGTGTCTAGGGAACAATCGAGAAAAGGCTTGCAAGAGTTGCAAGGACCTCAGCATCATGAGATAAGTCAATTTCGTCATCCTCCAGTGCCTGGTGGCTGTAGGATGCTTGTGTGTTAACCACTACCTGTTTGTTAAGTTGGTTAGGCAAGAGAGTGCTCGCTGGATTTGCCAGAGCACCCGATTGAACAGACTGCCCCAAGACCAAAGCCTGTAAACCCACATAACCCCAAGAATGGAAGGATTCCGCGTTCGGGGACATCTATCCAGTGGTAGAAGGGTACGGCGACAAAAGCAGGTATTGGTCCGCCCTCCCCACCTGAGTGCTTGTCACAGGCACCTGTCCAACGATGTAGAGTAAGGCCCGAAAATGAAGATGTTGCTCGACACAGATGTTGCCCGGCTACAAAAGTACCATCCTATGACTGTGTAGGTGTTGTAGCATACACCTGTTGGTCCTAGCAGCCACAACCGTGAACCTGCGTAACACTAGCAGTGTTAGCATGTTTAACCGGGTTGGAAGACACACAACCGTACGTCAAGGATGATGTAGGTACGCCATTGTACCCCTGTGCATGAGTAGGGGTTGGTTTGGGTAGCAAAGGCGTAAGGGATGACGACTCGTCAACCTTAGCTTGCTAACCCGCAATCCACTGCATGATCGCACTTACCTGAGATGATAAATTGCTAATTATCAGCAGAATATCGATCTACTAACCCATCTGCCCTCCCTACTGGTGCTGTCGTAGTTGGGCAAAAGGGAGTGTTATTCAAGAAAGACCGTACGCTAGGGGAAATTACGCCTTTGTTCCCTTTGAGTGTTAGGAAGCTGGGTGCTAATTATGTTTTTTATATTTCGGCTAAAATCAGGTATTCTATGTTTGCTCCTACCAGAGTACATAGCAAATAGCAAGTTGTGACACGAGCACCGTCCAATGAATAGAATGTTAAGCTTTGTAATTTAATGGCTATAAATCTGTTTGCAAATCTGTCAAGTGCATGTCATCAGCCTTTATCCAACACTTTCACTAAATTTCAGAACATCTAAAAAAAGTTAAAAGTTGATTTAGGAAAACAAGTACCCTTCAACAGAGACTACAAGTACTCCTGATTATATGTTATATTTAGGATCACACTATCTGAAAAAGTTAATTGTCTATCATTTTGCATGGTTGCGTCCCATGCGGAATTCGAACCCACACCCTCAGAGTCAGGCACCCAATGCCGTAATCAAAGCTTTGCAACCGATAGTTAAGATGAAGATACATTCAGTAGGCCTCTGAAATTGGCACAGCTCCCAAAGCTGATAGCAATTATTTTTTATACCATTTAGACAGTGACAAACACAACTATATGTTTACTTTATAATTACACAAACTGAAAAAGTGAATATTCTACCACTTTGTGTGATTGAGTCCTGTGTGGAATTCGAACCGACACCCTCAAAGTCGGGCACAAAATCGCCAGCATGGGAGCATCCTAACCCCTTAACTATTCAGCCACAGGGAATTTGCTAAGAAATGACAGTGTAATCCTAAATATAACATATAGTTGTGTTTGTCACTGTCTAAATGACATAAAAGGTCATTGCTGTCAGATTTCTGATATTCTTTAGGCCATTATTTCTATTTACTTGCTTTACAGATCCGCTGACTGTAAATATGACAAAACATGAAATTAGATAAAAAAAATAAATGCCCATAAGTTTTTACCGCCAACTGAGAGGTAAACATGACAGCAATAAAATAAATCGCAGCAGTGTCAAAGCATATGTTTGCTATCACAAACTCAAAACCTCTGCGGCCTATTTTCGTGATGCATGGAGTTATTATATCTGACCCGTTTATCTGGTTTGTAATGAAACACTTTGTGTGGGTTATCAAGTGATCAATTGGTTCCTACCCCTGATGTGCTGGCTACGGCTCTAACAGTGAGATGGGGGTCAGTCTTATCAAGTTAAAGAGCTTTTTTTTTTCGACCACATAATTTGAATTTTTAGGAAAAAAATCCATAAACCTTTTAATAAAATTAATGGCCTTAAGTTTGTGAATTTTTTTTGGTTATTTGTGATTATACATTGGTAGCAGTCAAGTAAAAAGCCAAAGCAATTGAAAACCCATACTAATAAATTAATTTTGTGTGTAAATTTATAATTTAAGCTCAGCCTGTTCATACATATTGCCATTCCTTTTCTCTGATCGGTAGAGAGGGGACAAGGAGTTAATTCATTTCCCTAATTACAAAGTAAATAAAAGGAAAACTTCTAACTTGTAACCTGCGCATGCAAACCCAAGGCCAGTGGTCGGCCATCTTGGTACTTCATTTCTCTGTACAAAAGAGCAAGTACTCCCCGTGTTAGCGTGTTCCCGGTGGGTGGGATGAATCATGTAAGATTAAGGCCAAATATAAGTTATGATTTACACAAAAAATTCATATTTATCTACACATTGCCATCTTATTTCACAGACTACAGTGGCAGGACAAAGTAGTTTTACCTGATCTTGAATGAGGTAATGAGGTGTGCTCTAGTCAGGAATCTTTGTCGGCGGTAAAGGAAAGTATTCTATCGCCTGGGTTTAGTCAAATGTTGTGTGTTGTATTCTTTGGTGGACTGAACAGTCGCAATGTCCCGAATGTAGTAGTTTGTACGAATGTGGATTTCCAAAAACAGCCCTGCATGGTAGACGCAAACGAGCAGTCGTCTGTAGGGTCATAGTAAAGCCGAGAGCACGAACTCCGTACAGATTGGAGGCAAAAGGGGCAAAAGCTTCTTGGCTGCTTAGGCTCTAAGTATAATAGCATGCAATCATTGTGAAACTGTGGTACGAGATCCTCTGATTCTGCTGTTTCTGACAAGGGAATAAATAGCCTCTTAAAGATTCTGTGCCTGGTACTAATGCTGTCAAGATAGATTCTTAAAACCTTAACGGGATACAAAGACAAATCCTCAATATCATGTTTACCCAAGATTGATGAAAGAATAAAGATATGGAATTGTCTCGGTTCCTGGGCAGGTAATTGACTCTTTACATTAAAGTGTATCTTAATTCCATGTGAACCAAACCATGTGCTGTCTGGGCAAATATTACCTAACAATTTCAAGAGCATGGATTTCTTATATCCGATCGGCTGTTGCTAAAGCTACAAAAAAGAGTGTCTTATGGGTACATAACTCATAGGACACGTCCTCAAGGGGTTTATAGACATCGCTTGCAAGATGCTGAAGTGCCATGTTCAGGTCCCAAGCTGTGGGTCCAAACCTCTTGACTCATGTTTGGATGAGAGATTGCAGCTCTGGTACCCTCGACAGCTTAACACTCAGCGTGCGACATTGTTTTGAGGCTGCGCCCGCCAGTGGCGGACGCCCGGACGGCTTTGCACGGTGCTATAGATCGGCGAAATGAGGCGGCGCATGCCCGGACGGCTCTGGGCAATATTGGTGCTATATTGGACTTGGAATATTTTTACTTATATTGCATTTTGAGAGTTCGGACTTAGAATAATTCTTGCTTTTTTGATAAAATAAAGTTGTTGTCTAGACTTAGAAACAACTTGGCAATTCTGGACTTAAAATATTATTGCCTAAAATCGGCTTATTTTTTGCATTTAAAATATTTTAAAATAAAATCGGCTTATTGTCTGGACTTTGAATATTTTTGAGTATGGGTGAATTTCTAATATTTTTTTCACATTATGCGACTGTTTTTCAGTCTTTATTTTCATCTTGTGTTATTTGTAAAGTTGTAACTTTGTCTAAACTTTGTCTAAACTTTGTCTTTA
>JAULCD010560485.1:0-20610 GCA_032361085.1 Calliostoma canaliculatum | reverse complement strand
AAAGTGTAGCATAAGCGTATCGTAGAGACCTAGAGACCAGGATTGTTTACACTAGTTTGTACAGAACACAAACACTACTAGACCACGACTAATCTTTAATACAAATATCATCCACAGCCTTCTCATGCAACGTTAGGCAGGTAAAGAGGTGTGGTCGAAGATACGAGTAAGAACAGCGTGAGTCGAAAATAAAACACCGAGCATATTATATATGCAGCAAAACAAAGGTGAATACGATCGTAAGAACAAGAACCAATGTAAGAAGGAAAGGGGTCCAATCCTTCGGCTGAATACACTCGTAGATTGACCACACGCAACCAGTAAGAAACACTGTGGCGTCTGACCTCTGACTTGGCTGTATCCGATAGCGGATGGCCAATCGATGAATCTTTAACGTTGTTCTGACCAACGTAGGTAAATGCAGAGAGCCCGGGCCGGACATATGTAGAGATGTGCGTGATCATCAGGGCCCATACTGGTGGACAGCGAAGGGGAGTGGAACATCCTCGACTCTTGACCTGAAAACTGATTCTTTGACACAAAAATGTCCTCGCAAGCCAAAGTGAACATGTCCATGGTCCCATTGGTCAAATCCCACTCGAACAACATCCATGGCGTGAATCTCCGACACCCTGTGGCTGCTGTGGCCAAGGAAAGGGGTAAGGCAGTTTTCCGTGATAGAGATTCAAATAAAACCGTGTCTAATGACTCATGAGTAGCACTGTTCAAGTGTTGAAGCACCATGTTTAAGTCCCAGGCCGTGGGCCGAAACTTGCCCACCTGGTCTTCCACAGTAATATCTTCTGTAGTTTTGCGACCTTAGTAAATTTATCTCTCATGGACGACGGTACCACTAAATTGATGGCTACTAAACACGTTGAAATGGTTGAAGCTTTCAGACGTCGAGACGACCTGAGATGCACGAGAAATTCCACCACATGAGTTGAAGTAGCCTAGGCTGGCTCAAAGCCCTGTGCCTGAGCGAAGGTAATAAAGGAAACCCACTTGTCATCATAAAGCCAGGGGGTCGTGGCCCTGTGTGGCATTGAGACAAGCACTGAAGGCCTATCCATGTAACCCTTTTTGACTAGCCAGGCTTTAAGCAGACGCAGTCATGTAGTTTGAAGTTCTCTATTCCAAAGTATGTTTCGGCGCTGCGTGGGTGCAGCTTAAGATTCCCCCGGAGCGGCAGAGGAAACGTTGGCTAAATGGCACTGTGCAGCAGCTTCGGGAACCACGTTCTGGTCGGCCAGTAAGGCGCGACCAAAAGCAAACGTAGCTTGAGATGCTTGTCGGATCTTCTCCAGACTCAATGGTAACAGAACAATTGGTGGAAATGCATATGTGTCAAGATCATTCCAAGGTATCACTAGCGTGTAGTGTTCCGAGGCCCGTGGGTCTGGTACTGGCGACATGAACCGAGGAAGTCTGTGGTTGTGCCTGGTCCCAAACATGCTAATTGTGGAAGCCAAAATTGATTTGTTATCAGAGGAAACACATCTGAATCGAGCATTCATTCTATCAGGAATGGCCGAGATAGAGCGTCGACAATCACATTCTCTGCTCCTGGAATGTGCCTCGCCTTGACATCCATCTGAAGTTTGTCTACAAGGTCTAGAACTGGAATGTCAGGGCTAGGAGTGTTGCCGACATCATGGAACCGATTGCAACTGATTTCTGGAGAGCAACAAACTAGAGTAAGGATGGTCAGAGGTTGACTGGTCTGTTGGTCAGCTGATCGACTGGTCGGTAGTTTAAATGGTTGGTTGTTTGGTAAGACGACTGGTCAGACGATTGGAAGGTTAATGGTTGGTTGGCAGGTCGATTAGTCAGGGTATCTGCTTGAAGAATAGCTGTAGTGGTAGGGTAACGAGGAGACGTAAGAATCACGACTGTATTCACAAGATAGGAACGACATTTGTAGTAGTCATCCTCATCGCATAAGTGTATCTCTGTTATCCCGCTGCAGTTGTAATCTTCTCAACTCATTCAGTCCTCATAATCCAAATAATGACGTAATTCGAATAACGACTGCCTTCACAACCAAATGTACCTAACTCCTGACTGCATTGACCTGTGCTGAAATTACTTCAGAACGCTCCCGCTGCCTCACATCAAACCAATCAGTGGTGTGCCCATCACTATCGCTAGCTGCAGAGGTCACATGTACAGCTTGATCATCCTTTGATTGTTTAAAGTCGGACACTAACTCAGATTTAGAAAACGATAGCTTCTCTACTGAAGGACTTTCCTGCGAAATTTTATTGGCATCTTAAGTTGAAACTGTAGTGTAGCTTCCAAAGACTTCCAGAAACCAGTTCAAAAGACGCAGCTTTTTTTCGCAGACTTGTACCTAATGTCAGAAGCCCGTTTCGCAAGATGAAGAAAATTCGCTTCTAGTGAGAAATGAGCAGGCAAAACAATGTGTTGCATTGTACACTTATAGATATTCTTCTTAATCAGACAAAAAGGACATACTGTGTGAGGATCAGACTTTGATATCTTCTGTTTACAGACAGTGAAGTTTCCCGTCATTTTGTAAAGAGATCCCCATGTCATGACAAAAGTATGAAAGTCAACCAACAACTGGTAGGAATTACCTGAACAGGGTCACAATTTGAGAATGATAAGTTAGATGAGCAATAAGAATTATACTCTAGCTTGGGTAAAAAACACCACTATAAAAAAAGAATTTTTCTAGAGCACTTTCCACACACATCTGTTACCTAGAATTCTGAGGAGAAATGGTAAAAAAAGAAGGAGAGGTAATTGCTGATGTCACAACTGGTTTGTTGTTGTTTAGAATTTGAGTTCTTATTTTCCATATTGACTTACGCTATACAGATATATGTAGACATAAAGTATTTCTACATCTAAATGTAGGCTAAAACAAAACTTTTTCCCCAAAAGAAGAAAACTGTGTTGAAAATAATAGTGAAACCATACTCTTACACCGAACAAGTTCCCTTCTACATTAAAACTTTAGTATTTTTAAAATAAACTGTGACATTACTATGAGCGAACATAATAACAATGAGGAAAAGTTAATCCTCAGATATCTCACCAAACACTTTTCCATCTTGGTGTCTAAATTCTAGCCTAACAAGACTGTTAAAACATATCTTGTGGTAATTTATTTTAACCCTTACTGTTAGGCTCACGGAAATATCCGGGTCAGGCTACTAGCCTATATTTCCGTGAGCCGTACGGTAAAGGTTAAATATCTTGACACAATTTACCACAGGATGGGCTTTAGTCACAATTAGTACAGGTCTTATTGGCCTCATCTTAGCACACTTCGGATCAAGCAATAAGAAGTAACTGGATTATTTCCCTTGCTTCAGATTGAGAACCATGCTAAAACCTTCTGGTGACGCTTATAGAAGTGACTTTGTTATGAATGTTTTCTATTCACCAGGCAACACATGGATACCTACTTGCAATAAATTTAGCAGATTTGGTTGTATGCTCCGAAGAAAGAGGAAAATGAAAATATTATAAAAAATATAAAAAAAAATTATAACCAACAAAAGTATTTTTTTGATAAGTGTTTATTTAGTCAAAATTATATCCTGACATATTAGGTGTCAATAAGACTAAAAAATAAAAACAACCATAAAATTATATACAAGTGGGTAATTCACAAATGAGAATCTGATGAAAACCTGTGGCGAGACACTGGCAACAATGACATACGAGAGAACATAGAACAATATTCAAGTAAAATGGCCTTGAATATTTCACAATACTAAGCATATCAATTTAATTCCAAAGATTAAAGTTCCACCCAAGTAAGCTGTTTGAAACCTATTCTGTGGTAGATGTAAGACTATTTCAATAACATTACCACTTTAAAAGCACAAGGTCAGTCAGTGCTGTAACCCTTACTGTGCGGCATAGTGTTGGAGAAGTTATCTTGAGTGGCGTGTCCAGGAATTTATTTTCAGGATTTCGCCTATCTCAATGACTGCCTCACCCAACATCACTGCTTGTCTGTTCAGCGGCTCACGAAATTACTAGTAGCCTGATCCGTATATTTCCGTGAGCTGCACGGTAAGGGTTAAGTAGCATGTGAGTGAAACATAGTGCAGTAGATCAAGCCATGTTTCTTACCTATGTTACTCAAAAGATTTTAAAATAATAAGAGTTATAATTGAACATTCAAAAAAAAAAGGCATTTAGAAGTTCGTAACGTTTTTACATGAGATATTATGCATTGCAACTTCAAAGAGGCAAAGACTAGTCCACAAGTGTTGTGTTTTACAATTAAAACAATTGCAATCCACAACAGTTCATGTTATAAAGTTTGTTTTTAATGCCATCATGACAAACAGAAAAACCTTGAAGCAGTTGAACACAATAAAAGCACACTTTCCTCTTTCTTATTTACAAAGTAAATTTCTTGTAATTTACAAATTTTAATACATGTATTTTACTGTAACAGTCAAAAACATACAGTCAAAATACCATGAGACGAGATAAAATATGAAAAGTAAATCACCTGTACAAACACACATGCTTCACTAACAAAACAGAATTTTAAAGTCATAACTATCCATAACTTTGCCATTATTGCAACATTCCTTGACAATTGTTAACCGTGAAAGTGCGCAGTTGATTTTAGCCTGTTTTAAAACTGTGACCCCTTTGTGCTGTTGAAAACCTATCCTGTGATAATTTGTATAAAAGAGCTCCTGTAGGAAATCTTTTAAACAATTTACCAAAGGATAGGTTTTCAACAGCTTGTTTTACTTAGAATTTATAACTAAAATGAGAAAATGTTATGTTCCACACTTTTTGGGTTAACATGTGTTTGAGCCAACATTGAATGAGTTGGAAAACCATTTAGATTTGATTCCAATTACTTAAACAGGGCCATTTAATCTATTAATACCCAAGTTTAGCAAATGCAGAAATGTACAACAAAGTACAATGAATTGAAAACAATTATTGCAAATAAGGTTGTTAAAATGAATATGTACAATCTTTGTTTTAAAAGTGTATAAAATCATCTTAATATTTGAAAATAAAACTCAAATAAGTGACTTTTCATTTATTTCTATTTTAAAGCATAGGGGTAATAAAACAGTGTTTGGGTCTGTCACATTGAATTTAGCCCACAAGAGTCCATTACGCATAAAACTTGACAAAGGACGCAAAAATATTTACGTGTGGGTCTGAAGGAACGCAACAAAATCACAAAATCCGTGTTTTGCTGAGGATTATAGCAGCGCAGAGATTGCTTTGGAACCAATTCCAAATCAATCTCGGCACTACGACAGTCATAAGCCTATGATGAAAAACCACTCCTAAGGACATTGTTTTCAAAATCACTTACAATCAACCTAGCCTAAGGTCGCTTTAAGGAACGATGTCCTAAAAATCCTTTAAAGAAGCTATGTCAGTGTGGGAACTCAAAGTTATAGTCTGGGGCCCCCAAACTTTTTAGTTGAGAGCCCGTTGGACTCCTAAATTCATACGTCAAGGTAAATCCCTGGTTCAATACACACTAATGGACAGAGAAAGAGTATAATTCTTGAAATAATGCTCAGAGCCAATACTAGGCCAAATACTTGATGTTGGTTTCAAATATTAACAATATATTTATTGAAAATGTTAGTATTCAAATGTACAGTTTGAAATAAACAATATATCCAATGAATATAAAAATTACATTTGATCATATAAATATCAACCTTTATAAATGTGATGTAAATATAAATAATGATAAGTATCAGCTAACTTTGGACAAGGCTGGATTTGTCAAAATTATCTAAACATTTATATGCTATAACTAAAAACAAACTAACTATCATTAATAAGAAATGAACACTGTTCTGAAACAATAAATATAATTAGGACTTATATTTGGTGAAACATCACATCCTGAGAATAACGCAGAAACTTTGCTACTATCAACCCTTACAGAGTGCGGCCATTTTTCTGCTTCATTGTTCTAGCTTTTAACCCTTCAACTGCTGAGTTCATTTTAGCCAATCTTAAAACTTTCACAACCTTGTGCTGTTGAAAACCTGTAGGAGCTCTTTTAAACAAATTACCACAGGATAAGTTTTTAACAGCACAATATGGGTACAGTTATTATAAGTCAAATTCTTTTCAGCTCTCTAAGATCAAGAAGCATATAAATATAACCCTTGCCGTGTGTGTCACTGATAGATCTGGATCTGGTTATTGTGTCCATATGGCACATGGTTTCAGTGAGACACAAATAGAGAATCTAATTCGAGTGTCTTCTGATATCTAATATATCAACACGAGTTGATAAAAGTTTAAAACTTCGAGGCTTGTCGAGCAGTTTTATACTTTTTATCAACGAGGAGACACGAGGGTGAGATTTTATTTATCATTTAAGATCAATCTAATAACATTAACCAATCATTTTGTGAATGTTTAGTGACATTTTGTTCTGTGCTGCCGTGACCTAGAACAATGCTGCTGTATACTCGTTGTGACGTAACAATGATGGGACAATGTGTATAATGTCATGTGGGAGATATGGCTACAATAAAATGACATCATTTGTGATGATATTTCCTAGGAGATATTGATTGATCTCTAACAAGCGATATCTCCTGTGGTAGCCAGTTTTGAATGGTACATGGATTTAGATTTAGTTCGAAATGCAAACATAAAGCGTTAAATTTTAAGGTTGAAATGATAAGAAAACTGCATTATTTTGTCGCTCACACATATAAGAAGCAAAAACAAACAGGTTTAGAAAAATAAACAAACAGTATTGCGCCACGCTTGTTTCCCAATACATAATGTTTAAACTATTCTGATTTAGCGGTTTGTAGGGATGTTTCCAGCTTGAGCTGAAAGAGTAAAAAAACTGCTCGTGTCTAGGAAAATACTATCCATCCTCCTTGGATCTTGCCAGATGAAACGCAGGATGTCTGAGAAAATATTTACATAGTAAACATTTCCTATTTGGCAACTTCTTTAACCTTAACAATAGCTTTAGATACATATCCTTTTAAAAGCGCTACAATGTTAAAGTGTAAGTGGAACCGCTCTATTAACCCAGAGTAACACCCATTTCGATTTTCAAAATGTTCATATCATATCTGAATTTGCCGTCCCAGTGTGTAATCTAAGACTTAATCCAAAGTTGTTTGTTTACAGTACAAGATTGTAAGAGTTCTAAACTGAATTCAACACGTTCCTAAAAGCGATCGTAGTGTTAAAATGATCGTAAATGATTTTGAAACAATCTCTTGTGAAGTTATTTCTTATCATAGGTTTACAACTGTTGTAGCTCGGAAATCGATTTGAAACCGGTGCAGAATGGCACCGGTTCCAAAGCGATCTCTGCACTACGACAGTCATGTCATATTTTAGCCCTTACGATCAACTTAGCCTTAGGTCGTTTTGAGCACTGGAGTCCGGATAACTGGCACTGAGTGAGAAGGTTCAGTTTACAAATGTTGTAAACCGTGCAATTTCCGAAAACAAAATAGGTTCAGTTACAAAATACCAAAATCTTAGCAAACCGTTCACTTTCCAAATGCAAACAATATCGATTGTCTTTAGAAACTGCACATTTTACAACAATTTTAGAATTTATATATCAAAGCCAAGGGCTTCAACTCTTTAAGTAGTATTCGTATTGTTTAAAGTCTCAGAATTTGTTTCACTGTTTAATTCCAGTATGTTCATTTGTGTTTGTACATATAATTCTTTGTCAACAGAACAAAAGTAGGTTTTACACACGCATATATCGATCAAACAAATCGAGTGTGCTTAAACCACGTCAACACACAGCACGTAAGCTGTTTGCATAACACATAAAGCTCATGTACACAGTGGTTTGTATATCCGGTTTACGTATACATCGGATTACTGCATGCTACAATTCACTTCAAACTACGTAAGTTAATTTAGCGAAAGGGTAAATAATATTAATCTTCTTTATCTATGATCAGTTATATCTGTTTGTTTTCTTGTGCCAGCTCCAGTGAATAATGCTATTTCCTGAACGAAAGGTGTGCCAAAACTGATAGCTAAGCTCCGAGCTGGCGATTGTTTACAAGTGTGACAAACAACAGACGCGTAGACAAACAAGAAACGCACAGACGAGCAAGAGACGCACAGATAGACAAAAGACGCGCAGACGGACAAGAGGCACACATGAGGCGCACAGACAGACAAGAGGCGCACAGACAAACAAGAGACGCACAGACAAACAAGAGACGCACAGACAAACAAGAGACGCACAGATAGACAAGAGGCACACATGAGGCGCACAGACAGACATGAGGCGCACAGACAAACACGAGAGGAAAAGACTTACAAGAGACCCATAGACATACAAGAGACGCACAAACAAATAAGAGGCGCACAGGCAACAAGAGACGCACAGACAAACATAGGACATACTGACAAACACAGGACATACAGACAAACACGGGACACACAAACACCAGACTCACAGGCCAACAAGAGACACTCAGACAAACACGAGATGCACAGACACAGGACACACAGACAAACGCAGACAAAGACATTGTGATAAAATACCTGTGCTGCTGTATCCAGAATTTCATAGTTCATGCTTTCACCATCCGCATATTTCGTACAACTGTAAATTTTCTCTGAAAACGAAATTAAGGTTTATATATTTGTCACAAATACTTTTAGTCCTGAGTCAAATGAAAGTACACGCATTCCGCCACACCAAGAACTAAGTGCGCCAAAGTATAATCAGTCTGTCATATTTTGAAATTTATGGGGGATTAAAAAGACAACTGTCACAATATCTTATGGATGAAATTTACTGACCTGGGGTAATATAATTACGCTAAATCCGCCTTATCAGGAAGAAATTGTGTCCAATTATTATCAGTTTGTCATATTTTGAAATGTAAGGGCAATTGGAAAATACTGTCACATTCTCTGCATGGCTTGTATGTACTTACCAAGACAAGGGTCGTACTCGCCGATGTAGCGTCTTGTTAAAAAGCGAACTGTCAGTGCTGAAACATAAAATCAGTCATGTGTTAACTGTTATGTTGTTAGTGACATCATATATACAGTGGATATTGTCTAAACTTACTCTGTCCAATCCGAATTTCTTATTATACCGGACGTTTTCTTTAAAAAAAAATCTTTATTTGATCATTGTTAAAATCTGTCTTTAGTTTATAGTGTTTGATAATGTACACTCATTAGTGATAATCAACATTTCCAAGTTCTTCTATGACCAGCATCATATGTTAATTTTGACACGTTGATGTCATATGTTGTTAATTTCATTTGATGATTTATCAAAATCCGTGTCTTACATCTGAGCTAAAACTGTTAAAAACCTATCCTGTGGTAATTTGTTTAAAAGAGCTCCCACAGGGAGCTTTTTTAAAAACATTACCACAAGATAGGCTTTCAACAAGAGATGTTTTCAATAACACAGTGCACGGGATCATGGATTTCGATTTTACGAAAATCAATTGAACGCTCTATGAGTTAAGGGGCTAGAACATCTCCCTGCAACTTTGACAGTTTGTTGTTTCTGGTTTTACGTTTAAAAGTGCGGAGTTTCTTTTGCAATGTTTATTCTACTTTGAATTCTAGTTTGTGCAAAGAGGAAAAACAGTAAGTTACAAAATCTATCGCAAAGGACGAGAGACTGCGAGATTCTCTCTTTGTTTATTTCTGTCTTACTAAGTCTTTAAGAAATGGATGCCCGGTTCAAAGATATGTTTCACTCACAGTAGATTGTTTGTAGATTTTTTACATCTGACATTGCCATGTTTAAAACTGTTTTTATTGTTCTTATTAATGTTGTTAATTATTATGATGATTTGAATTGTTGTTTTAGTTAAAGAATTTTTCAGAAGCACGTAAAATTGTTACAACCTAAAAATGTGTAAAACCTGTGACAATGTGTTTAAAAGAGCTCCTAGAGGACACATTAACAAACAATAGTTTTTCAACCGTCTGCATAGATTTACGGTAGTAATTAGACAGATAATGCAAAATATCTAAAGGGCATTGAAGACAAACTTCGCCAAAAATTACAAATATGCTAAACAAAATTACCTAAACATGGTGCTTTACGTTGGTGTAGCGCCAATTTCCAAGATGGCCGTTATTTCAAACAAAACAAATTAGTAAAATGTCAAATAGCCATATGCATTTAGACCATCATCCTGGGCAACGCCAGGGCAATATGTTCTGCGCTGGTCACTACATTATATTGGCCCCAGGCAAATCCAGCGGGTGTCTGCCGAATTGAATTATGTGTCGGTAAAAATAGCTGTCCAATGAAATGACACGTCTTTGCTTTCGGGCTGGGTTCAAGGGACGTAACTCTTGCCAACAACAATGGCTGCGCCCATGTCAAGTAGTCTTTGTGCGTTATGTAAATCTCAAATTAGTAAGACATTCTATCGTTCTTTGAAGTCAGAGACATCTGATGTATACAGAAACTATCTGAGTAATTTGCAGGTTGTCACCGAAGGAGTAATATGTTCTTTTTGAGCGAATAAACTAAATCGTTTAGCGAAACTGGGCGTTGAATGTTTATATTGACGCCTAACTCGTTTGAAAGTTAGAATGATTCCCATTCGTTGCACAGGTTTTGCTGTGCTAAGCGTTTGATTGGATGACGCAACTTTCAAATCGGCAGAAACCCGCTGGATGTGCCCAGGGCCAATATAACGTAGTGACTAGCGCAGAGCATATTTCCCTGGCGTTACCCAAGATGTTAGACCATATAGCTGCATTAAAAGTAGATAGAAAGTACCAATGATATTATCATTTCCCACGTTAAAATTTACATTTGACATCATTATGACGTCCTAACGACAATTTCATGATTTGTCACGTTGACTGGCCAAGAAAACGTCTGATTTACTTGGTCAAATCGATTAGGACATAGTGACTTAATATCGACCCCAGTTCTTTGAAAATAACCATTATATCATAGAAGAGCCATTCCATAGATTAATGATACTAACAAAAGGACAACTGTATTCACTAATAAGTCATGACTAAATAGAATATTTTGAAAACATCAGCATTTTGTTTAGATAAAGCACAAGCCGTAAACCAAAGTAGTATTACCAACGCTAAATTGATCATTATTATCAATATACCCATATTATATAACATATAACATATATTATACTCATTAAATAAGTGTTTCCTGGTATGAATACTTCGTGGTACTCGTCAACTCGTACTGCCACAACGTCATTTTGCACGTTTATGTTGTAGGTAGGTGTGTTTAGATGAAGTGTATAAGGACCACATGCATGTTATCACAAACTGTAAGCATATTTTAAAAGAAACATGCTGAGAGGCACAATAAAGATTTGTTATCCATGAAACTATTCTCTTCTATTACTTCCACTGCCAACTTCTAAAAATGCCAACCAAACAGTTTATACATTCACTATGTTGTAGGAAAAGGCGACAAAGGGTCATGAGATAATGGTGGATAAAAACATTTAAACGTAAACATCTTTGATTCAATTTTTTTTTTGTGAGGGCGATACGTACATAGCGTAGGCACTACGAGAGAAAGTGCTAAAGGGATCTGAAGTGTCCAAAATGCAGGGCTTCAGGAGTTAAGAAGTAGATGTTTGAAGCGATAGAGCCTTTTCGATCAATTCTTCACTATAATCAACAACGTTTCTTTCTGTTTTTGTTCAGTTTTTTATGGATTGTTGCAATTAACGAAGGGCATGTTTGACTGATGTACCTACGTTATGTATCTCATATACGTTAATAAATTATATAATAAATTTTAAATTTATTAACAATGATCAACCTTAATGTTGTTGATTTGATTTTGGTATATAGCTCGTACTGAACATTAAAAGTCTTGTCTATTGCTCATGTTTTTAAAATGTCCTGTTTAATAATGATAATTGCTGTGGCATTTTCATTATTTATCTATGAAATGGCTCTGTTAGGATGTATTGCTTATTTTTATAGAACTGAGTGCGAGTATTGTAAATTTGTTCTAATTGATCTTACCAAGCGAACCAGGCTGTTTTTGAGACAATCAATCGAGAAAGATTATGAAAACGTCATTATGACCTCATATTGCCGTCAAATTAAATTTGTCATGTCAGAAATAAAGAGTCATGGACACTTTCAACTGTTAATACGTTTATATGGTCCAAAATGTATACGTATGGAGCTATTTGACATTATATTATATTTAGATGAAATGGTGGCCATTGGGAAAGAAAGCCGTCGTAAATTTACGACCTTGTAAACTATAATATTCAGCCAAATGCAACCGTGTATTTACGACCTCATAAACCATGTCGATGAACTATTGGCTATTGGCTCAGCGACATGGTTTGAAAGTTCGTAAATTTACGACGGTGTTGTAAAACGGTACCCCTAATTTGTTTAGCGCTGTATTCTTAACCTGCAGTAACGTTCAACTCTAAAAATAGCCGTCAACAAACGCAAACACAACTAATAAAGCAGATGATAGAAAAACAAGTGCAATCTACCGATACACACGAAGAGCTAGTGACCTGCAAAATGTTTGAGATTCGAAACAGGAGCTCGGTGAAAACCTTCCTTATCACTGAATGTTGGACTACTTTTACCGGTTATAAGACACCTCGACTTTTGGACGAAATTACAAAGCCTGTACTTCTCGTCTTTATGATGCAGAGAAACAGCCACAGTAGCGATTTGTTGAAAAATAAGCTGGAGTAGCAATGCATTTTTAAAAAGTAGTTCAGTTTATTACAGTCGCAAGTCTATTACAGGTGATACTCTAAGGTCTGCTAGTTTTGACTGTTACTTACGAACCAAATGTGATGCTGTGCTGGGATAAACTAATAGGCTTTTTAAATTGTTTATATATCGCTGAAAAACAGTTAAATAACATCAACATTCATGGTCCATTGTCTGAGAGACGTTGGAAAACATACGCCATATATCATTGATAATTGGATAAAAATAGTTTATTCGCATTATTGGTCAATGTATTTGCCTACTAATGGTTTACAAATACTGTAAGCTAATAATTATAAATTGTTTTACCCTTAAGCGCAGATTTGAATTTAGCACAACTTAAAACTGTGACAACATTATGCCATTAAAAACCTGTCCTGTGGTAATTGTTTCTAAAGAGCTCCGGACGGGACAACAGGACATGTTTTCATCAGCTTTGTGTTGGGACAAAGACTTTTTCGTACTGAAAAATCACGTGAAACAATTCACCATATGTAATTAAATGTAAACACATTGTTTCAAAGATTATTTGTTCGAGAAGTTTCAAATTAGCTGTTAACATAACAACGTATTACAAAGCATACGCAGAAGAAAAGAAAACATCATGTGTCCAAATTCTAAAACAAATATTTCTATTCAACCAAATTTTAGAACCCGCGCAACATTTTAATTTACGAAATTGACAAATTCTTTACAAATTTAAAAAATTCTCGCCTCATTTCTCACAGATTGTTTTTGAAACAACCGAGACAACAATTTTATTAACACAATTTATAAATTCTTTCTCAGACTTAATAATTTTTAACAACAGGCAAAAGTTCAAAACACGTTTTAATTTATTTCTCACGGTTTGCTTTTGAAATACCCAGACAACAATCGTATTAACAGAATCCACAAATTCGTTCTCACACTTGATATTTGAGACAGACAACATTTTAAAAACATTTCAATTCATTTCTAACAGTTTAATTTTGAAACCATCCAGGTAACATGTATTTACAAAATTCTTAACTAATTTCTCGCAGTTGACATTCAAAACGATCACAAACATTGTTTTTTAAATATTCTCAATCATTTCCCAATGTTTCTATTTGATTTCAAATCTGAAAACCTACGACTTAATTTTCGAGTTAAGAATTTCAATTTAGGAATAATACAATTTGTTTTCCATATTGCCAGTGCGGAGAAATTTTAAAACAAACTCTGACCTTTTTCAACACAAAATAGGCTCAATGTCACACGAAGGTGTTAATTGTATCTGTATATAACACACAAGCTCGCGTGTTTACTTCACATAATCACACACAGCCATTGAGCTTGGCGCCGTTTCACAAAACCATGTAATATTACGGTATCATAAACTATACCTCAAGGTTAGAGAGTTTGGTTTCAATACTAAAAATCGTTATAAAATGTGCACTTTCCAAAGAAAAACTTGTTTTTCTTTGGAAAGTGCACAGTTTAAAACGATTTTTTTGCATTTTAGCATTTTAGCATTTATAACTAAACCCCGGGTTTAATAAGTTATCAAGGTAATAATTTTACGAGATTTTAAAGAACAAAACCCGTTTGTTTGGACCTCGTTGTTATTGGTGTCATAACCTTGTCTGCACGACAGCGTGTAACGTTATAGCTTTGTAACGTGGTTTCAGACAAGAATCAACATCCATCGTGCGGTTTGAGAGACAAGAGATTGTGAAACAATGCTGTCGTGCTTCGAACGCATACCACGAGGATGGTATGTTCGTATGAAAATGCTAAAATCGTTGTAAACCGTGCATTTTCCAAAGAAACACAAGTTTTTCTTTGGAAAATGTCCAGCTTACAACGATTTTGGCATTTCTATACAGGTCAATGTTTGCTTGCTTCGAACACATACCACTAAACTAAAAGGTTTATTTACAAAAGTAAAATTGTTGTAAAGTGGGTAGTTTCCAACGAAAACATTTGTCGTAAGAAAATAGACAGTTGGCAACAATTTTTGCATTTTAAAACCAAAAGCTATTTGCTCAGTATACCATAAAAAGGTTTTATAATTTACGATGTAAATAATTAAACGAGAATTTGAAAATAATTAAAGATCTTAATTGTTTACAAAGTATTTAAAAGGGATAAAGGTACTCATACTTTTTATATCTGCGTCAACACGATTATACAAAGAAGTTACACGTACATTAACATGTACAAAAAAAGAAAATATTGTTCACATTATGCAAATTGAATATGACAAACTTTATGGATACTAAACTTATTTATTGCACAGTATAACGACGTTTTGGTATAAATTCTTATACCGTTTTCAAGCTAAAAGCTTGCAAACGGTATAAGAATATATAATCAGTACTCACAACTTCTACAATGTCTCTCAAACAAATTATGCAAATTTATAATACGTGGTAAAATGCAACTTGCATTAACGTTTCCACAAAGTTTACATGTTAGAAAATATTTTTTATCAAAGTAAAACTACAATTATCTTTCTACAAAAACTTTTTGATTACTGATGTCCATTTAAGTTTTCCATTGCTCCTTCATAAAAGTCCACCTACAAATATTTATTTTTCAATGTTCGCCTGAGAGTGGTTATATAGATTCTTTGCATCATAACCATTGTCTTAAAAAATAAACTTCACCTTCAACAACAATAAATGAAATTACACAAGAACGGTGTACTCTACAAGATGACAATTAAAATAATGCAGGTAATGATAAGAGAACTATAAGGAAACAAGCACTGATTGGATTTTACAGGTAAAAGTCATTTTAATTCCTTGAATGCTAAGCTCAACATTTGCCAGTTTCATTATTCTAATCCAATCTGTTGAAAACACTGTTGAAACCCTATTCTGTGATAATGCGTTTAAAAGAGCTCCGTGGGAGCTCTGTTAAACGAATTATTACGGAATAAGTTGGTTTTATCAAAGAGTAGATTTTGAACAACAAAAGTTTAATTGTCCTAGAAAGTATATCACATCTTTAACAGACTTACCACATTAGTTTTTTTAAATTACGTTTAATATATTAATTACTTTAACCAATTAATTTTGACACAAATATTATGTCTTTCTCTTAAATATCTTTAACAGCTCCAAGAATTTAATATAAACATTCTAGTTTGAATATTTTGATATTTATCTGTATTTTATGTGTATCTGTATCTTCAAAGTCGTGTCCTTAAGATAGCACAAAATAAATAAAACTTTTGAAGTATACAGGTGACACTTTACCTGATTTTCCCACGCCGTTTTGACCTAAAATGACGATTCGGAATGGTCGCTGTTTAGCTACAATGGAAATCTTTCTCAGTAGTTTAGAGCTTGAGGTTGGCGAGGACATACTGCTGAAGTCTGTAAGCATGGCTTGCCTCAACTCCCACTCGAGGTGACGGATTATTCCGATAATCCGTTCACCGCGACAGCTTTTTGGGAACAGTGACAAGTTGAGAGACGGTGCTTTGGATTGTGCACTTCTTAAGACAAGGGCAACTTTTTTATGTCGTGGGGTAGTTGTGCACAGGTATGCAAACACAGTTATTAAATATACCAACAACTTTTAAATATACTTAACTAAATTATTTTAATATTTATTACAGACACCGGGGGAGATAAATCCATAGTTAAAATATGTTATGTAATGATTTTGATTGGATTAAGGGATATTTGAAAACACCCTGACTCCTGTTTGGAGAAATAGACTCGACCGTGTTGATAACGGCGTGAAATAGACCAGGCCTTGTCAATATCCAACACGACAGGCAAACAGCGGCATGTGGGATTCACTGGGGCGAGTTTAAGGTAATACAACACTATTGGTTGCAAATATGTTTCATTTCGGGAATGTAACACATAAAACATTTAAAATGGGTTAATGTCGAACTTGAGTGACCAAATATTTCAATGGTTCACTTTTTTGTTTCGTGTCTGTAGACATTGAATTAGAGTCGTGTTAAGTTAATAAGTACACTGTATATGTCGTTGTGTCTTGTATTTGTTCTTTCAATACTTAAACTCTGTGTATACATTTTTGAGAATACAAAACAATTCTTACCGAAGGACGGAGAATTTGCTTTGAAAGAGAATCATTAATCATTAGTAAAAGGCGTAGTTTTTCAGACAATGGAAGTGTTATTTATTTTTAAAAAAGGGAACTAATAATAAGAGCACTTCTTAAAATTCTGAATTTTAATTACACATTGGAGCTATAATAGGCATATATTTAAAACTTATTTTTTTATTTTTTTATTTAACCGCCACAGTGCTAAACTGAAATTAATAGGACTAAACCTATGACCACCCTATGCTGTTGAAAACATAGCTCTGTTAAACAAACTATCACAGGATACGTTTTCAAAAGCCTATTTGTGCTGTTAAACTTTGTGCTATTGAAAACATATCCTGTTATAATTTCGGGAAACTATTTGGTGGCGGGATGGCGCAGTGGTTAGATTGGACTTCGGTGTCTTTTTCTTTGTTGGAAACATTTTAACTTGCAGTGAGGATAGAGTGAAATGCTGTAACACAGTAACACTCTTGGTTCGCAGGCACCAGCCGACGCTCACAGTTTGTATACATCTTATATAGCTAATTAATAATGCTGACTATCCTCCTGCCATAAGTCTTGCCGCCCCGATATAACAAAACAAATGTTGAACACAGCGTTAACCCTCAAAGTGCTGAACTACGTGCACATTGTGCTGTTGAAAATATTTCCTGTATAAGTTTGTGTAAAAGAGCTCCTATTAGAGCTCTGTTACACAAATTATTATAGTAAAGGTTTCCAACAGCCTATTTAGGTTGCGTATTAGAAATTCAAATTGACAAGTGCTAGGTTCAGCACTTTAAGGGTTAAACCCTAGCTCACTCACTCAAGAACCTGTTCAGATTAGAGTTTGACACTGAGACGGACAAATGCTTCACGCAGCTCTCTGAGGATTAACCATTCAAGTGCTGAGCACAACATTTGCTTATTTTAGTTTTCAAATTCCAACTGAAACAGGCTGTTGAAAACCCTCTGTTGTAATTTGTTTAAAAGAGCTCCTACCGGAGCTCTTTTAAACAAATCATCTCAGGATATGTTTTCAACAGCACAATATGGTCACAGTTTTAAGACTGGCTAATATTAATTCAGCACTTTAAGGGTTCTGATTTGACTTCAATCGTTGACTTGTTGGTACATGAGCAAATATCCAAATATCTCTGATGAAGTCAAATATTATTTGACCCTTTGTAGTGTAGTGGTCACGTCAGAGCGTTAGACTATGGTAACGTGGCATGGACATGTCACGGGTTTGCGCCTCGCTCACACTTTGGTCGCCCATTTGTCAAGCCATTTATCTATATTGTCTCGCAGTTTGAAACATTTTTCGAAAGGGAGGTAACCTCATATCAGTCAACCCAGATACAGCGCTGTGTATTTGAATAAGTGAGTAAGGACTGGTGAGTTAGGTGGGTTAGCGCTTCAGGTATACTATGGTGATGAGATTTACAGCAGGTTTACGGCTGGTACTGACGAAACAAGGGAGATATCAAAGCATTGCATCTTATCTTCACAGCCTTGTTGAGCGGCAAAAAATATTAAGTATCTTTAACGAAGGAATAATATTTAGTATATTCTACATAGAAGTTATTTTCTCACTGGAAGAATATTATAGAAATTATTCGGCGAATTTTTAATGGTTTAATGAAATTTCCTTACAATGTTTCTAGTGCTATGTAGGAGTAGTATTTCATGCGTAAAACTTCGTATTATCAACGTATAAGTTAAAGTATGTTCCATACTAAAACACATTTTGGCACCATTACGCCACAAGATATAGAAACTAAGATCGATCTCAGTCAATACTTATTTATGTCCGTAGAACACATCCATTCAACTTAACAAGAGTACTGAGATTAAAGTTAAGGTGTCTTGGTCTTACAGCTGCTTCGTGGAACAGGGCCCAAAGGGCGTACTATTCAGGTTCCTACGAAAGAAGACATTCCCATTTTTTCTTTAAGATCTTGCGCCACGTGGTGAGAAAATCTGCCATGAAATCTGCCATGAAAATTGCTTCAAAACATTTAACACACAACCACAGCAGTTGATTTGTTGCCAAGGTTCCCTTTTTAACAACAATCGAGACTTTTGGGTTTAAAAAATAGAATATAATTGCGAGTTATTTCTCGTTTCATTGGTTAGGACCTAAATTCACGTCACAAAGTAGTTGCAGTTGCAATTGTTGATGTTGTTATTGCTGTAGTAGTAATAGTAGAGTAGTAGTAGTAGTTATTGTAGAAGCAGCAGTAGTAGAAGTAGAAGAATAAGTAATAGTAGTTGTTGTTGTTGTTGACGAAGTAGCAGCAGTTACAGCAGCAGCAGCAGTAGTAGTAGCTGTAGTAGAGATGGTAGCAGTAGTGACATAGTATTAGCGTGAGTGAATACAATAATAGCGTGAGTGAATGTAAGTGAAATAGAGTTTTACATGGCTTTCAGCAATATTTCAGCTATATCGCCATGTGGTGTACAAGAGGCACACCAAGGGAGTAGCAGATGAGAAAAAGAGAATGACAAAAAGAAAAGCTACAGCAAAAGATTACCATTCTAGCCGGCTTGTACGTCAAGCATGGGTTACTGTGGTCCTATTCTTCCCAATGCCTGATGACATTCCCCGGAAACCAAATACATTTGGGACAGAAAAGGAAAGAAACAAGGGAGTGAGAAAAGAGTGATAATGTTAGCATTAGGACATTTTTGTGTTACAAATGGCTATCAGTATCTAACAATAACTCTAATTATTTTCCATTCGGCCGCAGATATATGTGAAGCAATTTTGAAACACACCATTGTATTCTATGTAACAGTTATAATTTAAAATAGTGTTCTCTTGTACAAATAGTCCAGTAACTCCTTATAAAAGTTGGTAAACCAAAATATTTTAACAAACATTAAATATAGAAAAATCTGAATGAAACTACACAGGATGTTTTCAATTTTAAAATTCAAATTAGGTTATATTTGGGGTAACACTGCCTGAAAAAGGGAATAATATATCACTTAGCGTGGTTGAGTCATGTGCAGGATTTGAACCCACACCCTCATAGTCAGACACCAAATCCCCAACAATGAACATTCCAGAACTTTACTCCTTTTACACCAGGATTTAACTTAGCTTTTCAAATTGTGTAATTCCAACTGCAATATATGTTGCGTTTGCCACTGTCCACACATTATAAAATTCATAACTTTAAAGCTATTTTTACTGCTGCATATAAATGTTTCCAATGTCCTTTTCAATTAAGAATGAATGTTGGAATGAGCGCTTTATTCTAACTTTCAGCACTTGGAATGAGTGCTCTTTCCTATCTTTCCATTACTCGAAACAAGGATCTTTCTTGTCTTTCAAAATTAGAAATAACAATGTTTTATAAAGATTACCTGTACATGTTCCCTGTTTGTGTGTTTTAATGCATATTATAAATATGTATTTTTAAAATATATATTTTTGTAAATACTGTTAAATCATGATTTGAAGGCGTCATTTTAGGTTTTAAATGAACAACAATGTGACACACACAAACCACAATAATAAGTAATAGTCATTGTTGTATTACATTTTTGTAAATAACGCAATTGAAACCAGTTATATAATATTTCTTGGGACTGAAAAATACTTTTACTTCCGTTAGTGTACAGTATGACTATAAGTATTAATGATACAGTGCAAGATGGCCGTGCATCACTGCACTTGAAGAACGACATTTACATTTACGAATCATTTAAGAAACAAAAGAAAAGGAGATGAAAACCTTGTTTACATTCCTAACGTAAGTATATTATAAAACCACGTGGCCAGATGAGCAATGGTATGATCAATGGTGAGATCTATCTGTATAATTATTTGTTTAT